>WNWK01014314.1:0-51795 GCA_009830355.1 Cherax destructor | reverse complement strand
TATATATTTATTTATTTATTTGTATATATATATATATATATATATATATTATATATATATATATTTATATATATATAGGATGAGGTACACCTCTGGTTCAAATTGTAAGACCCATAGCGTCGGAGAAGTGGATAAAAAGGCTTCAAGGAAGAATATTTGGATTTCTTCCTGGAGCCATTTGAATATTCCACTTCCCCTACCACCCCATCTTTTTTTTTTTTTAACAATAGGTATATTTTATTACATAATATGGTACAAAAGATTTAAGAGATACATTGTTGATATAAAGATGGCATATACAGTACACGAGGTGTGAGAGATACATGTCTAGTACATATTGTTACATGTTTGTTACTGATTATAATGCGAAAATCTCATCCAGCTCTTCCGAGCTGGGGCGCGTGCCCAGAATACAGCATGCATTACCCCTCTGAACAGCAGCACTGAGTCGCTGGAACAGAAAACTAGCTGCCCTGGGATCCCTAGTTACCCTGTTGAGTCTTTTGCCCAGCTCCTTGAGGAACTTAGATGCATTCTTTCCCCATGAGCCAAGGGTCTCTGAGCCTATGGGAACAAACATATAATGATGGGCAAGTTCTCCATATTTTCTCGACTTCTGGGACTCCCTGAAGGTGGCAGCTGCCCCTCCTTCCTCCCTGGTGTATTGCAGATAGGTATCAGCAAAGGAAGATGCACATGTGTAGTCCCACACAACCTGCTTGCCGTCTGTCCAGGCTTGAAGGGTGATACCATCTGGACGCTTTTGGCTGCCATCAGATCTGCATAGTTGGGGTGGCTCCCTTACTGCTGGGCATCCGGCTGTTGTGAGGCTCCTCTTGATAATGTTATTAACCTCTTCATGTCTTGCAATCTTTCCCTCGGATTTACGACACACAAGACCATGGTACCCGAATCGGTCTGCTGCTTCACTGCCACAAATACACCTGTGTTCGGCGAGAATAGGGGCGGCAAGTCGAAGGGCAACACCAATGCGGATGGTCTGTGGGTCGAGGCGTGTGCCAAGGCTGGAGTTGGGAACAGCCAAAAGAAAGGCCCCTGCATGAGGAGCTCTCACTGCAAGGAGGCGGGCTCTATCCTTTCCTGACACTTTGAAGCATTGCTGAGGCTATATTCTCTACTATTGGGCCATCCCAGTGCGACTGTTTGTAGTAGTTGGGGGGAGCAGGCCTGGTTTCAGAGCCTGTTAGATTATCCCAGATCCTGGCTCCATCAATGAACTTTTGGTCATGGATTCCAATCGTGTCCCTAAGATGTTCAGGGAGAATTGCTGCTACAAGTCCTCTGGATACAATGCATGAAGACAGGAAAGCAGGTAGAGCAATCTGAGATGTATATATATATATATATATATAAGTAAGTAAGTTTATTCAGGTATACACAAATACAGTAACATAGATTATCATACATAGCAGTATTTGTGTAGAGAACCCAGGATAACCCAAAAAAGTCAGACAGGATGACTTATTTTCATTGGGGTCCTTTAGTATTGGAGTGTGTGTGTGTGTATGTGTGTGTGTGTATAACGTTAGTGAGATTGACCTGAAACAGAACCTCCGATCCTTTAGTACGCCTCGTGAGAAACACGCCAAAATTCCAGTGGTACTGAGCACCTGATGTCCGATATTTTGTTGGGCTTCACGGCCAAACTCAGTGATGTTATTAAGACCATCCCTTCATACAGAGAGAGAATAATTTAGACGTATTATAATTATTCTTTCAATAAAGTAGCTTAAAAATTATAACATTTAGATCAGAAAGATGACTTGATTAATTCAGTGTAGCAGTGAGTGAGTAGCTGCTGCTGCCTCACCTCACATACAGTGTAGCAGTAAGCGAGTAGCTGCTGCTGCCTCACCTCACATACAGTGTAGCAGTGAGCGAGTAGCTGCTGCTGCCTCACCACACATACTGTGTAGCAGTGAGCGAGTAGCTGCTGCTGCCTCACCTCACATACAGTGTAGCAGTGAGCGAGTAGCTGCTGCTGCCTCACCACACATACTGTGTAGCAGTGAGCGAGTAGCTGCTGCTGCCTCACCTCACATACAGTGTAGCAGTGAGCGAGTAGCTGCTGCTGCCTCACCTCACATACAGTGTAGCAGTGAGCGAGTAGCTGCTGTTGCCTCACCACACATACTGTGTAGCAGTGAGCGAGTACCTGCTGCTGCCTCACCTCACATACAGTGTAGCAGTGAGCGAGTAGCTGCTGCTGCCTAACCACACATTGTGTAGCAGTGAGCGAGTAGCTGCTGCTGCCTCACCACACATACTGTGTAGCAGTGAGCGAGTAGCTGCTGCTGCCTCACCACACATACTGTGTAGCAGTGAGCGAGTAGCTGCTGCTGCCTCACCTCACATACAGTGTAGCAGTGAGCGAGTAGCTGCTGCTGCCTCACCTCACATACAGTGTAGCAGTGAGCGAGTAGCTGCTGCTGCCTCACCACACATACTGTGTAGCAGTGAGCGAGTAGCTGCTGCTGCCTCACCTCACATACAGTGTAGCAGTGAGCGAGTAGCTGCTGCTGCCTAACCACACATTGTGTAGCAGTGAGCGAGTAGCTGCTGCTGCCTCACCACACATACTGTGTAGCAGTGAGCGAGTAGCTGCTGCTGCCTCACCACACATACTGTGTAGCAGTGAGCGAGTAGCTGCTGCTGCCTCACCTCACATACAGTGTAGCAGTGAGCGAGTAGCTGCTGCTGCCTCACCTCACATACAGTGTAGCAGTGAGCGAGTAGCTGCTGCTGCCTCACCACACATTGTGTAGCAGTGAGCGAGTAGCTGCTGCTGCCTCACCACACATTGTGTAGCAGTGAGCGAGTAGCTGCTGCTGCCTCACCACACATATTGTGTAGAAGTGAGCGAGTAGCTGCTGCTGCCTCACTACTACATACATGAGCAGTGAGCAGTGCTGTGCTGCCTCACCTCACATACAGTGTAGCAGTGAGCAGTGCTGCTGCTGCCTCACCACACATTGTGTAGCAGTGAGCGAGTAGCTGCTGCTGCCTCACCACACATTGTGTAGCAGTGAGCGAGTAGCTGCTGCTGCCTCACCACACATATTGTGTAGAAGTGAGCGAGTAGCTGCTGCTGCCTCACTATACATACATTGTAGCAGTGAGCGAGTAGCTGCTGCTGACTCACCACACATACAGTGTAGCAGTGAGCGAGTAGCTGCTGCTGCCTCACAACACATACAGTGTAGCAGTGAGCGAGTAGCTGCGCTGCCTCACCTCACATACAGTGTAGCAGAGGCGAGTAGCTGTGCTGCCTCACCACATATGTGTAGCAGTGAGCGAGTAGCTGCTGCTGCCTCACCTCACATACAGTGTAGCAGTGAGCGAGTAGCTGCTGCTGCCTCACCACACATACAGTGTAGCAGTGAGCGAGTAGCTGCTGCTGCCTCACCTCACATACAGTGTAGCAGAGAGAGTAGCTGTCTGCCTCACCACACATATGTGTAGCAGTGAGCGAGTAGCTGCTGCTGCCTCACCACACATACAGTGTAGCAGTGAGCAGTAGCTGCTGCTGCCTCACCACACATATGTGTAGCAGTGAGCGAGTAGCTGCTGCTGCCTCACTATACATACATTGTAGCAGTGAGCGAGTAGCTGCTGCTGACTCACCACACATACAGTGTAGCAGTGAGCGAGTAGCTGCTGCTGCCTCACCACACATATTGTGTAGCAGTGAGCGAGTAGCTGCTGCTGCCTCACCACACATACAGTGTAGCAGTGAGCGAGTAGCTGCTGCTGCCTCACCACACATATTGTGTAGCAGTGAGCGAGTAGCTGCAGCTGACTCACCATACATACAGTGTAGCAGTGAGCGAGTAGCTACTGCTGCCTCACCACACATATTGTGTAGCAGTGAGCGAGTAGTTGCTGCTGCCTCACCACACATATTGTGTAGCAGTGAGCGAGTAGCTGCTGCTGCCTCACCACACATACTGTGTAGCAGTAAGCGAGTAGCTGCTGCCTCACATCACATACAGTGTAGCAGTGAGCGAGTAGCTGCAGCTGACTCACCATACATACAGTGTAGCAGTGAGCGAGTAGCTACTGCTGCCTCACCACACATATTGTGTAGCAGTGAGCGAGTAGTTGCTGCTGCCTCACCACACATATTGTGTAGCAGTGAGCGAGTAGCTGCTGCTGCCTCACCACACATACTGTGTAGCAGTAAGCGAGTAGCTGCTGCCTCACATCACATACAGTGTAGCAGTGAGCGAGTAGCTGCTGCTGCCTCACCTCACATACAGTGTAGCAATGAGCGAGTAGCTGCTCCTGCCTCACCACACATACTGTGTAGCAGTGAGCGAGTAGCTGCTGCTGCCTTACTACACATACAGTGTAGCAGTGAGCGAGTAGCTGCTGCTGCCTCACCACACATACAGTGTAGCAGTGAGCGGGATAGCTGCTGCTGCCTCACCTCACATACAGTGTAACAGTGAGCGAGTAGCTGCTGCTGCCTCACCTCACATACAGTTTAGCAGTGAGCGAGTAGCTGCTGCTGCCTCACCTCACATACAGTGTAACAGTGAGCGAGTAGCTGCTGCTGCCTCACCTCACATACAGTGTAGCAGTGAGGGAGTAGCTGCTGCTGCCTCACCTCACATACAGTGTAGCAATGAGCGAGTAGCTGCTGCTGCCTCACCACACATACAGTGTAGCAATGAGCGAGTAGCTGCTGCTGCCTCACCACACATACAGTGTAGCAGTGAGCGAGTAGCTGCTGCTGCCTCACCTCACATACAGTGTAGCAGTGAGCGAGTAGCTGCTGCTGCCTCACCACACATACAGTGTAGCAATGAGCGAGTAGCTGCTGCTGCCTCACCACACATACAGTGTAGCAATGAGCGAGTAGCTGCTGCTGCCTCACCACACATACAGTGTAGCAGTAAGACGTCAGCACTCCACTAGGGCTGACGCAGTTATCGCAGATGTGAGTAGAGCTGTCACCCACACTGCTCGCTCTAACTTACTATTTTTACTTAAGCTATCTATAACTTACCACTTGTACTTAAGCTATCTATAACTTACCACTTGTACTTAAGTTATCTATAAGTTACCACTTGTGCTTAATCTCTTTATAAGTTACGACTTGTTCTTAAGCTCTCTGTAAGTTACCACTTGTACTTAAGCTCTCCATAAGTTACCACTTGTTCTTAAGCTGTCTATAAGTTACCACTTGTGCTTAATCTCTTTATAAGTTACGACTTGTTCTTAAGCTCTCTGTAAGTTACCACTTGTACTTAAGCTCTCCATAAGTTACCACTTGTTCTTAAGCTGTCTATAAGTTACCACTTGTGCTTAATCTCTTTATAAGTTACGACTTGTTCTTAAGCTCTCTGTAAGTTACCACTTGTACTTAAGCTCTCCATAAGTTACCACTTGTTCTTAAGCTATCTATAAGTTACCACTTGTGCTTAATCTCTTTATAAGTTACGACTTGTTCTTAAGCTCTCTGTAAGTTACCACTTGTACTTAAGCTCTCCATAAGTTACCACTTGTTCTTAAGCTCTCTTTAACTTATGACTTTTCCTTAGCAAGTCTATATATTACTTAAAATGCCTTTAAATTACCACTTCTGCATCAGGAGCTTTTAAACTAACACGTGACGTTACCTACTTCAGGATAACTACGATATGTGTATCTACTCTCAGTGTGAAGAAGAAGGAAACTGTACCACTCGACTCTCCTCCCTGCACACTCAGTGTACCTATCATGGTTACTGCTTCCAAGGTTAGTACTACACACTCAGTGTAACTATCATGGTTATTGCTTCCAAGGTTAGTACTACACACTCAGTGTACCTATCATGGTTACTGCTTCCAAGGTTATTGTTGCACACTCAGTGTACCTATCATGGTTACTGCTTCCAAGGTTAGTACTACACACTCAGTGTACCTATCATGGTTACTGCTTCCAAGGTTATTGTTGCACACTCAGTGTACCTATCATGGTTACTGCTTCCAAGGTTAGTACTACACACTCAGTGTACCTATCATGGTTACTGCTTCCAAGGTTATTGTTGCACACTCAGTGTACCTATCATGGTTACTGCTTCCAAGGTTAGTGTTGCACACTCAGTGTACCTATCATGGTTACTGCTTCCAAGGTTAGTACTACACACTCAGTGTACCTATCATGGTTACTGCTTCCAAGGTTAGTGTTGCACACTCAGTGTACCTATCATGGTTACTGCTTCCAAGGTTAGTGTTGCACACTCAGTGTAACTATCATGGTTACTGCTTCCAAGGATAGTGTTGCACACTCAGTGTAACTATCATGGTTACTGCTTCCAAGGATAGTGTTGCACACTCAGTGTAACTATCATGGTTACTGCTTCCAAGGATAGTGTTGCACACTCAGTGTAACTATCATGGTTACAGCTTCCAAGGATAGTGTTGCACACTCAGTGTAACTATCATGGTTACAGCTTCCAAGGATAGTGTTGCACACTCAGTGTAACTATCATGGTTACAGCTTCCAAGGATAGTGTTGCACACTCAGTGTAACTATCATGGTTACAGCTTCCAAGGATAGTGTTGCACACTCAGTGTAACTATCATGGTTACAGCTTCCAAGGTTAGTGTTGCTCACTCAGTGTAACTATCATGGTTACTGCTTCCAAGGTTAGTGTTGCTCACTCAGTGTAACTATCATGGTTAGTGTTGCACACTCTGTCTCACACACACACACACACACACACACACACACACACACACGCACGTAAATACGTACACATTATTATTATAAATAATAATAATAATAATTCATTATTATTGTCATTGGGATGCGCTAAATCCAGAAAGGTTAATAAAATAACTAGTTGATGTTTCATTGAAATTTTTGGCTTGATGATGATAATTATCTTTTATTCGATGGAACATTTAGTCAACGTTCCTTTTATCAACACAGTTTTGATTACCTCATTCCGAGGGAGCGCTAAACCCTTGTGTGACTTTCAGCGTGTCTCCCTCAATATTATATCACCAGTTAACACAAAGTTAACTTTTAATCAAATTCAGAAACCGAACTGGTTAGTGTGACTTTGTAAATGGTCCAAGTCTGAGCGAAACGTCGTGGTCAGCTCCTCTCTACTATGTGGGTTATATGTGTACCGGACTCCTTGTTATATGTGTACCGGACTCCTTGTTATATGTGTACCGGACTCCTTGTTATATGTGTACCGGACTCCTTGTTATATGTGTACCAGACTCCTTGTTATATGTGTACCGGACTCCTTGTTATATGTGTACCGGACTCCTTGTTATATGTGTACCGGACTCCTTGTTATATGTGTACCGGACTCCTTGTTATATGTGTACCAGACTCCTTGTTATATGTGTACCGGACTCCTTGTTATATGTGTAGCGGACTCCTTGTTATATGTGTACCAGACTCCTTGTTATATGTGTACCAGACTCCTTGTTATATGTGTAGCGGACTCCTTGTTATATGTGTACCAGACTCCTTGTTATATGTGTACCGGACTCCTTGTTATATGTGTACCAGACTCCTTGTTATATGTGTACCAGACTCCTTGTTATATGTGTACCAGACTCCTTGTTATATGTGTACCAGACTCCTTGTTATATGTGTACCGGACTCCTTGTTATATGTGTACCAGACTCCTTGTTATATGTGTACCGGACTCCTTGTTATATGTGTACCGGACTCCTTGTTATATGTGTACCGGACTCCTTGTTATATGTGTACCGGACTCCTTGTAATATGTGTACCGGACTCCTTGTTATATGTTTACCGGACTCCTTGTTATATGTGTACCGGACTCCTTGTTATATGTGTACCGGACTCCTTGTTATATGTGTACCGGACTCCTTGTTATATGTGTACCGGACTCCTTGTAATATGTGTACCAGACTCCTTGTTATATGTGTACCGGACTCCTTGTTATATGTGTACCGGACTCCTTGTTATATGTGTACCGGACTCCTTGTTATATGTGTACCAGACTCCTTGTTATATGTGTACCGGACTCCTTGTTATATGTGTACCAGACTCCTTGTTATATGTGTAGCGGACTCCTTGTTATATGTGTACCGGACTCCTTGTAATATGTGTACCAGACTCCTTGTTATATGTGTACCGGACTCCTTGTTATATGTGTACCGGACTCCTTGTTATATGTGTACCGGACTCCTTGTTATATGTGTACCGGACTCCTTGTTATATGTGTACCAGACTCCTTGTTATATGTGTACCGGACTCCTTGTTATATGTGTACCGGACTCCTTGTTATATGTGTACGGACTCCTTGTTATATGTGTACCGGACTCCTTGTAATATGTGTACCGGACTCCTTGTTATATGTGTACCGGACTCCTTGTTATATGTGTACCGGACTCCTTGTTATATGTGTACCGGACTCCTTGTTATATGTGTACCGGACTCCTTGTTATATGTGTACCAGACTCCTTGTTATATGTGTAGCGGACTCTTTGTTATATGTGTACCAGACTCCTTGTTATATGTGTACCAGACTCCTTGTTATATGTGTACCGGACTCCTTGTTATATGTGTACCAGACTCCTTGTTATATGTGTACCGGACTCCTTGTTATATGTGTACCAGACTCCTTGTTATATGTGTACCGGACTCCTTGTAATATGTGTACCGGACTCCTTGTTATATGTGTACCGGACTCCTTGTTATATGTGTACCAGACTCCTTGTTATATGTGTACCGGACTCCTTGTTATATGTGTAGCGGACTCCTTGTTATATGTGTACCGGACTCCTTGTTATATGTGTACCAGACTCCTTGTTATATGTGTACCGGACTCCTTGTTATATGTGTAGCGGACTCCTTGTTATATGTGTACCGGACTCCTTGTTATATGTGTACCGGACTCCTTGTTATATGTGTACCGGACTCCTTGTTATATGTGTACCGGACTCCTTGTTATATGTGTACCGGACTCCTTGTTATATGTGTACCGGACTCCTTGTTATATGTGTACCAGACTCCTTGTTATATGTGTAGCGGACTCCTTGTTATATGTGTACCAGACTCCTTGTTATATGTGTACCAGACTCCTTGTTATATGTGTACGACTCCTTGTTATATGTGTACCAGACTCCTTGTTATATGTGTACCGGACTCCTTGTTATATGTGTACCAGACTCCTTGTTATATGTGTACCGGACTCCTTGTTATATGTGTACCGGACTCCTTGTAATATGTGTACCGGACTCCTTGTTATATGTGTACCGGACTCCTTGTTATATGTGTACCAGACTCCTTGTTATATGTGTACCGGACTCCTTGTTATATGTGTACCGGACTCCTTGTTATATGTGTACCGGACTCCTTGTTATATGTACCGGACTCCTTGTTATATGTGTACCGGACTCCTTGTTATATGTGTACCAGACTCCTTGTTATATGTGTAGCGGACTCCTTGTTATATGTGTACCAGACTCCTTGTTATATGTGTACCAGACTCCTTGTTATATGTGTACCGGACTCCTTGTTATATGTGTACCGGACTCCTTGTAATATGTGTACCAGACTCCTTGTTATATGTGTACCGGACTCCTTGTTATATGTGTACCGGACTCCTTGTTATATGTGTACCGGACTCCTTGTTATATGTGTACCAGACTCCTTGTTATATGTGTACCGGACTCCTTGTTATATGTGTACCAGACTCCTTGTTATATGTGTAGCGGACTCCTTGTTATATGTGTACCGGACTCCTTGTAATATGTGTACCAGACTCCTTGTTATATGTGTACCGGACTCCTTGTTATATGTGTACCGGACTCCTTGTTATATGTGTACCGGACTCCTTGTTATATGTGTACCGGACTCCTTGTTATATGTGTACCAGACTCCTTGTTATATGTGTACCGGACTCCTTGTTATATGTGTACCGGACTCCTTGTTATATGTGTACCGGACTCCTTGTTATATGTGTACCGGACTCCTTGTAATATGTGTACCGGACTCCTTGTTATATGTGTACCAGACTCCTTGTTATATGTGTACCGGACTCCTTGTTATATGTGTACCGGACTCCTTGTTATATGTGTACCAGACTCCTTGTTATATGTGTAGCGGACTCCTTGTTATATGTGTACCGGACTCCTTGTTATATGTGTACCGGACTCCTTGTTATATGTGTACCAGACTCCTTGTTATATGTGTACCAGACTCCTTGTTATATGTGTACCGGACTCCTTGTTATATGTGTACCGGACTCCTTGTTATATGTGTACCGGACTCCTTGTAATATGTGTACCGGACTCCTTGTTATATGTGTACCGGACTCCTTGTTATATGTGTACCAGACTCCTTGTTATATGTGTACCGGACTCCTTGTTATATGTGTAGCGGACTCCTTGTTATATGTGTACCGGACTCCTTGTTATATGTGTACCAGACTCCTTGTTATATGTGTACCGGACTCCTTGTTATATGTGTAGCGGACTCCTTGTTATATGTGTACCGGACTCCTTGTTATATGTGTACCGGACTCCTTGTTATATGTGTACCGGACTCCTTGTTATATGTGTACCGGACTCCTTGTTATATGTGTACCGGACTCCTTGTTATATGTGTACCGGACTCCTTGTTATATGTGTACCAGACTCCTTGTTATATGTGTAGCGGACTCCTTGTTATATGTGTACCAGACTCCTTGTTATATGTGTACCAGACTCCTTGTTATATGTGTACCGGACTCCTTGTTATATGTGTACCAGACTCCTTGTTATATGTGTACCGGACTCCTTGTTATATGTGTACCAGACTCCTTGTTATATGTGTACCGGACTCCTTGTTATATGTGTACCAGACTCCTTGTTATATGTGTAGCGGACTCCTTGTTATATGTGTACCAGACTCCTTGTTATATGTGTACCAGACTCCTTGTTATATGTGTACCGGACTCCTTGTTATATGTGTACCAGACTCCTTGTTATATGTGTACCGGACTCCTTGTTATATGTGTACCAGACTCCTTGTTATATGTGTACCGGACTCCTTGTAATATGTGTACCGGACTCCTTGTTATATGTGTACCGGACTCCTTGTTATATGTGTACCAGACTCCTTGTTATATGTGTACCGGACTCCTTGTTATATGTGTAGCGGACTCCTTGTTATATGTGTACCGGACTCCTTGTTATATGTGTACCAGACTCCTTGTTATATGTGTACCGGACTCCTTGTTATATGTGTAGCGGACTCCTTGTTATATGTGTACCGGACTCCTTGTTATATGTGTACCGGACTCCTTGTTATATGTGTACCGGACTCCTTGTTATATGTGTACCGGACTCCTTGTTATATGTGTACCGGACTCCTTGTTATATGTGTACCGGACTCCTTGTTATATGTGTACCAGACTCCTTGTTATATGTGTAGCGGACTCCTTGTTATATGTGTACCAGACTCCTTGTTATATGTGTACCAGACTCCTTGTTATATGTGTACCGGTCTCCTTGTTATATGTGTACCAGACTCCTTGTTATATGTGTACCGGACTCCTTGTTATATGTGTACCAGACTCCTTGTTATATGTGTACCGGACTCCTTGTTATATGTGTACCGGACTCCTTGTAATATGTGTACCGGACTCCTTGTTATATGTGTACCGGACTCCTTGTTATATGTGTACCAGACTCCTTGTTATATGTGTACCGGACTCCTTGTTATATGTGTACCGGACTCCTTGTTATATGTGTACCGGACTCCTTGTTATATGTGTAGCGGACTCCTTGTTATATGTGTACCGGACTCCTTGTTATATGTGTTCCGGACTCCTTGTTATATGTGTACCGGACTCCTTGTTATATGTGTACCGGACTCCTTGTTATATGTGTTCCGGACTCCTTGTTATATGTGTACCGGACTCCTTGTTATATGTGTACCGGACTCCTTGTTATATGTGTACCAGACTCCTTGTTATATGTGTACCGGACTCCTTGTTATATGTGTACCGGACTCCTTGTTTAAGTCAGCTGTTGACGCACTGATCACGTTTCTCAGATTGTTTAGTCTCTCTCAAGTGAAGCTTTATGAAATATTATGATCACTGTTTTGGTTACTTTAGGTTGAAGAAGTTTATCTAAGAATCACAGGCAATATATTATGCCTTGATGTTAAGTGCTGTGCATGCCTTGATGTTAAGTGCTGTGCATGCCTTGATGTTAAGTGCTGTGCATGCCTTGATGTTAATTGTTGTGCATGCCTTGATGTTAAGTGCTGTGCATGCCTTGATGTTAAGTGTGGTATATGCCTTGATGTTAAGTACTGTGCATGCCTTGATGTTAAGTAATGTACATGCCTTGATGTTAAGTGCTGTGCATGCCTTGATGATAAATGCTGTGCGTGCCTTGATGTTAAGTGCTGTGCATGCCTTGATCTTAAGTGCTGAGCATGCCTTGATGTTAAGTGCTGTGCATGCCTTGATGTTAAGTGCTGTGCATGCCTTGATGTTAAGTGCTGTGCATGTTTTGATGTTAAGTGCTGTGCATGCCTTGATGTTAAGTGCTGTGCATGCCTTGATGTTAAGTAATGTGCATGCCTTGATGTTAATTGCTGTGCATGCCTTGATGTTAAGTGCTGTGCATGCCTTGATGTTAAGTGCTGTCCATGTTTTGATGTTAAGTAATGTGCATGCCTTGATGTTAATTGCTGTGCATGCCTTGATGTTAAGTGCTGTGCATGCCTTGATGTTAAGTGCTGTGCATGCCTTGATGTTAAGTGCTGTACATGCCTTGATGTTAAGTGCTGTGCATGCCTTGATGTTAAGTGCTGTGCATGCCTTGATGTTAAGTGCTGTGCATGCTTTGATGTTAAGTGCTGTCCATATTTTGATGTTAAGTGCTGTGCATGCCTTGATGTTAAGTGCTGTGCATGCCTTGATGTTAAGTAATGTGCATGCCTTGATGTTAAGTGCTGTGCATGCCTTGATGTTAAGTGCTGTGCATGCCTTGATGTTAAGTGCTGTGCATGCCTTGATGTTAAGTGCTGTGCATGTTTTGATGTTAAGTGATGTGCATGCCTTGATGTTAAGTGCTGTGCATGCCTTGATGTTAATTAATGTGTATGCCTTGATGTTAAGTGCTGTGCATGCCTTGATGTTAAGTGCTGTGCATGCCTTGATGTTAAGTGCTGTGCATGTCTTGATGTTAAGTGATGTGCATGCCTTGATGTTAAGTGCTGTGCATGCCTTAATGTTAAGTGCTGTGCATGTCTTGATGTTAAGTGATGTACATGCCTTGATGTTAAGTGCTGTGCATGCCTTGATGTTAAGTGCTGTGCATGTCTTGATGTTAAGTGATGTGCATGCCTTGATGTTAAGTGCTGTGCATGCCTTAATGTTAAGTGCTGTGCATGCCTTGATGTTAATTAATGTGCATGCCTTGATGTTAAGTGCTGTGCATGCCTTGATGTTAAGTGCTGTGCATGCCTTGATGTTAAGTGCTGTGCATGTCTTGATGTTAAGTGATGTACATGCCTTGATGTTAAGTGATGTGCATGCCTTGATGTTAAGTGCTGAGCATGTCTTGATGTTAAGTGATGTGTGTCCCTTGATCATAAGTGCTGAGCATGCCTTGATGTTAAGTGTTGTGTGTCCCTTGATCATAAGTGCTGTGCATGTTTTAATGTTAAGTGCTGTGCATGCCTTGATGTTAAGTGCTGTGCATGCCTTGATGTTAAGTGCTGTGCATGTTTTGATGTTAAGTGCTGTGCATGCCTTGATGTTAAGTGCTGTGCATGCCTTGATGTTAAGTATGTGCATGCCTTGATGTTAATTGCTGTGCATGCCTTGATGTTAAGTGCTGTGCATGCCTTGATGTTAAGTGCTGTACATGCCTTGATGTTAAGTGCTGTGCATGCCTTGATGTTAAGTGCTGTGCATGCCTTGATGTTAAGTGCTGTGCATGCCTTGATGTTAAGTGCTGTGCATGTTTTGATGTTAAGTGCTGTGCATGCCTTGATGTTAAGTGCTGTGCATGTTTTGATGTTAAGTGCTGTGCATGCCTTGATGTTAAGTGCTGTGCATGCCTTGATGTTAATTGCTGTGCATGCCTTGATGTTAAGTGCTGTGCATGCCTTGATGTTAAGTGCTGTGCATGCCTTGATGTTAAGTGCTGTGCATGCCTTGATGTTAAGTGCTGTGCATGCCTTGATGTTAAGTGCTGTGCATGCCTTGATGTTAAGTGCTGTGCATGCCTTGATGTTAAGTGCTGTACAGCAGTAGTTCACCATCATCCATCATGTCTCTTATGCATCACCTGGCCTCATGATCACCTGGGGTCCTCTGCATCACCTGGGTCCCTCATGCATCACTGGGGTCCTCATGCATCACCTGGGGTCTTTCATGCATCACCTGGGGTCTTTGATGCATCACCTGGGGTCCCTCATGCATCACCTGGGGTCCCTCATGCATCACCTGGGGTCCCTCATGCATCACCTGGGGTCCCTCATGAATCACCTGGGGTCCCTCATGCATCACATGGGGTCCCTCATGCATCACATGGGGTCTTTCATGCATCACCTGGGGTCTTTGATGCATCACCTGGGGTCCCTCATGCATCACCTGGGGTCCCTCATGCATCACCTGGGGTCCCTCATGCATCACCTGGGGTCCCTCATGCATCACCTGGGGTCCCTCATGCATCACCTGGGGTCCCTCATGCATCACCTGGGGTCCCTCGTGCATCACCTGGGGTCCCTCGTGCATCACCTGGGGTCCCTCATGCATCACCTGGGGTCCCTCGCACATCACCTGGGGTAACTCATGCATCACCTGGGGTCCTCGTGCATCACCTGGGGTCCCTCGTGCATCACCTGGGGTCCCTCATGCATCACCTGGGGTCCCTCGTGCATCACCTGGGGTCCCTCATGCATCACCTGGGGTCCCTCGTGCATCACCTGGGGTCCCTCGTGCATCACCTGGGGTCCCTCATGCATCACCTGGGGTCCTCGTGCATCACCTGGGGTCCCTCATGCATCACCTGGGGTCCCGCACATCACCTGGGGTAACTCATGCATCACCTGGGGTCCCTCGCACATCACCTGGGGTAACTCATGCATCACCTGGGGTCCCTCGTGCATCACCTGGGGTCCCTCGTGCATCACCTGGGGTCCCTCATGCATCACCTGGGGTCCCTCGTGCATCACCTGGGGTCCCTCATGCATCACCTGGGGTCCCTCGCACATCACCTGGGGTAACTCATGCATCACCTGGGGTCCCTCGTGCATCACCTGGGGTCCCTCGTGCATCACCTGGGGTCCCTCGTGCATCACCTGGGGTCCCTCGTGCATCACCTGGGGTGTCTCATGCATCACCTGGGGTCCCTCATGCATCACCTGGGGTAACTCATGCATCACCTGGGGTCCCTCGCACATCACCTGGGGTCCCTCGTGCATCACCTGGGGTCCCTCGTGCATCACCTGGGGTCCCTCGCACATCACTTGGGGTAACTCATGCATCACCTGGGGTGTCTCATGCATCACCTGGGGTCCCTCATGCATCACCTGGGGTAACTCATGCATCACCTTGGGTCCCTCATGCATCACCTGGGGTCCCTCATGCATCACCTGGGGTCCCTCATGCATCACCTGGGGTCCCTCATGCATCACCTGGGGTAACTCATGCATCACCTTGGGTCCCTCATGCATCACCTGGGGTCCCTCATGCATCACCTGGGGTCCCTCATGCATCACCTGGGGTCCCTCATGCATCACCTGGGGTCCCTCATGCATCACCTGGGGTAACTCATGCATCACCTTGGGTCCCTCATGCATCACCTGGGGTCCCTCATGCATCACCTGGGGTCCCTCATGCATCACCTGGGGTCCCTCATGCATCACCAGTGGCTTCTTCAGTCAGCAGAGAAGAACGGTGAAAGATGAAGAGGAGTTTCAGGTAATCAGTCCCGTAGCCTTAAAATAATGTGTTCAGTCTATCAATCTTGTTAAAAGTATCCTTATCAAGACTGATGGACTGAACACATCGACTAGTCTGAGGGACTGATTACCTCAAACTTCTCCTAAGTCACTGGCTGGTTAAACGTTTCAAGACTAAAGATTCCCAAACGTTGCCCAGGTGTCTCAACTAACGACTTGTCTATTTTCTAAACTGTTCATACACAGATATTTTTTCTCCATGATATCAAAGTTTTGGTAGAATGGTTCACCGTGGGGTTCTGTTCCACAGAACCTGAAGCTGAACTGAACTTGGTTCAGATTCTGAGATCATTGTTTACCAGTGTTATCATTGTTTATCTTCTTTCTACAACAGGAGAGGAATGTCACTCTGAGTGCCTTGGAGGATGTACCTGCTGCCACAGTGCTACCTGCTGTGTCGCCTGCAGGCACTACCTGGACGGCACCACCTGCCTTCCAGCCTGCTCACCCACCTCACTTGACAGTGTTCACGTGAGACCCAGTGGTAGTAGTGGTAACAGTAGTCAAGATAACACAGTGGTAGTAGTGGTAATAGTAGTCAAGATAACACAGTTGTATTAGTGGTAACAGTAGTCAAGATAACACAGTTGTATTAGTGGTAACAGTAGTCAAGATAACACAGTTGTATTAGTGGTAACAGTAGTCAAGATAACACAGTGGTAGTAGTGGTAACAATAGTCAAGATAACACAGTTGTATTATTGGTAACAGTAGTCAAGATAACACAGTTGTATTAGTGGTAACAGTAGTCAAGATAACACAGTTGTATTAGTGGTAACAGTAGTCAAGATAACACAGTGGTAGTAGTGGTAACAATAGTCAAGATAACACAGTTGTATTATTGGTAACAGTAGTCAAGATAACACAGTTGTATTAGTGGTAACAGTAGTCAAGATAACACAGTTGTATTAGTGGTAACAGTAGTCAAGATAACACAGTGGTAGTAGTGGTAACAATAGTCAAGATAACACAGTTGTATTATTGGTAACAGTAGTCAAGATAACACAGTTGTATTAGTGGTAACAGTAGTCAAGATAACACAGTTGTATTAGTGGTAACAGTAGTCAAGATAACACAGTGGTAGTAGTGGTAACAGTAGTCAAGATAACACAGTGGTAGTAGTGGTAACAGTAGTCAAGATAACACAGTTGTATTATTGGTAACAGTAGTCAAGATAACACAGTTGTATTAGTGGTAACAGTAGTCAAGATAACACAGTTGTATTATTGGTAACAGTAGTCAAGATAACACAGTTGTGTTAGTGGTAACAGTAGTCACGATAACACAGTTGTAGTAGTGGTAACAGTAGTCAAGATAACACAGTTGTAGTAGAGGTAACAGTAGTCACGATAACACAGTTGTAGTAGTGGTAACAGTAGTCAAGATAACACAGTTGTAGTAGTGGTAACAGTAGTCACTATAACACAGTTGTATTAGTGGTAACAGTAGTCAAGATAACACAGTTGTATTAGTGGTAACAGTAGTCAAGATAACACAGTTGTATTAGTGGTAACAGTAGTCAAGATAACACAGTTGTGTTAGTGGTAACAGTAGTCAAGATAACACAGTTGTATTAGTGGTAACAGTAGTCAAGATAACACAGTTGTAGTAGTGGTAACAGTAGTCAAGATAACACAGTGGTAGTAGTGGTAATAGTAGTCAAGATAACACAGTTGTATTATTGGTAACAGTAGTCAAGATAACACAGTTGTAGTAGTGGTAACAGTAGTCAAGATAACACAGTTGTAGTAGAGGTAACAGTAGTCACGATAACACAGTTGTAGTAGTGGTAACAGTAGTCACGATAACACAGTTGTAGTAGTGGTAACAGTAGTCACGATAACACAGTTGTAGTAGTGGTAACAGTAGTCAAGATAACACAGTTGTATTAGTGGTAACAGTAGTCAAGATAACACAGTTGTATTAGTGGTAACAGTAGTCAAGATAACACAGGTCGCTGTATAAGCTTTAATTGTAACAATTTCTTCCTGTGTAGAACTTGAAATGTTGTGTCTCTCTTTTCAGAACTTTATCGTGTCATGTCTGCAGAATTTTAGCATATCATGTTGCACTCTGCATAGAGCTTTATTATGTCATGTTGCACTCTGCATAGAGCTTTATTATGTCATGTTGCACTCTGCATAGAGCTTTATTATGTCATGTTGCACTCTGCATAGAACTTTATTATGTCATGCTGCACTCTGCATAGAGCTTTATTATGCCATGTTGCACTCTGCATAGAGCTTTATTATGTCATGTTGCACTCTGCATAGAACTTTATTATGTCATATTGCACTCTGCATAGAGCTTTATTATGTCATGTTGCACTCTGCATAGAGCTTTATTATGTCATGTTGCACTCTGCATATAGCTTTATTATGTCATGTTGCACTCTGCATAGAACTTTATTATGTCATGCTGCACTCTGCATAGAGCTTTATTATGTCATGTTGCACTCTGCATAGAGCTTTATTATGTCATGTTGCACTCTGCATAGAACTTTATTATGTCATGTTGCACTCTGCATAGAGCTTTATTATGTCATGTTGCACTCTGCATAGAGCTTTATTATGTCATGTTGCACTCTGCATAGAACTTTATTATGGCATGTTGCACTCTGCATAGAGCTTTATTATACACTCAATGTAGAACTTTACCAAGAGCAAATCCTTACCTCACTAAGAGCTTTTTCTGGTAAAGTAAGAGAATTTGCTAGTCTTCCTACTGGCCACGTTTCGCTCTTCATAAAGATTTATGAATTCATAACAATGCTCTTCAAATAGCGAAATATCACTGTAAAGCCAAGTTGTTCTACAGGCTGAGTCTTTGCTTTAAAATGACTTTATATTCAGGTTCAATACACGTTGTCAAAATTATGGCGACAACCGAAAAGAAGAGATAAAAGGAGTCAAGACAACATAAAAACCTTTGTTTACATTGGTACACCACACCGTTTCCTTCTCATGTAGTGAATTTCCTTACTAAGTATCCTAGGGAGCTCCACTAAGCCTAGGGAGCTCCACTAAGCCTAGGGAGCTCCACTAAGCCTAGGGAGCTCCACTAAGCCAAGGGAGCTCACTAAGTAAGCCTAGGGAGCTCCACTAAGCCAAGGGAGCTCACTAAGTAAGCCTAGGGAGCTCCACTAAGTAAGCCTAGGGAGCTCCACTAAGTAAGCTTAGAGAGATCCACTAAGTAAGCCTAGGGAGCTCCAATAAGTAAGCTTAGGGAGCTCCACTAAGTAAGCCTAGGGAGCTCCACTAAGTAAGCTTAGGGAGCTCCACTAAGTAAGCTTAGGGAGCTCCACTAAGTAAGCCTAGGGAGCTCCACTAAGTAAGCCTAGGGAGCTCCACTAAGTAAGCTTAGGGAGATGCACTAAGTAAGCCTAGGGAGCTCCACTAAGTAAGCTTAGGGAGCTCCACTAAGTAAGCTTAGGGAGCTCCACTAAGTAAGCCTAGGGAGCTCCACTAAGTAAGCCTAGGAGCTCCACTAAGTAAGCTTAGGAGATGGACTAAGTAAGCCTAGGAGCTCCACTAAGTAAGCCTAGGGAGCTCCACTAAGTAAGCCTAGGAGCTCCACTAAGTAAGCCTAGGGGGCTCCACTAAGTAAGCCTAGGGGCTCCACTAAGTAAGCCTAGGGGCTCCACTAAGTAAGCCTAGGGAGCTCCACTAAGTAAGCTTAGGGAGATGCACTAATTAAGCTTAGGGAGATGCACTAAGTAAGCCTAGGGAGCTCCACTAAGTAAGCCTAGGGAGCTCCACTAAGTAAGCCTAGGGAGCTCCAATAAGTAAGCCTAGGGGGCTCCAATAAGTAAGCCTAGGGGGCTCCAATAAGTAAGCCTAGGGAGCTCCAATAAGTAAGCCTAGGGAGCTCCAATAAGTAAGCCTAGGGAGCTCCAATAAGTAAGCCTAGGGAGCTCCAATAAGTAAGCCTAGGGGCTCCAATAAGTAAGCCTAGGGAGCTCCACTAAGTAAGCCTAGGGAGCTCCACTAAGTAAGCCTAGGGAGCTCCACTAAGTAAGCTTAGGGAGCTCCACTAAGTAAGCCTAGGGAGCTCCACTAAGTAAGCTTAGGAGATGGACTAAGTAAGCCTAGGAGCTCCACTAAGTAAGCCTAGGAGCTCCACTAAGTAAGCCTAGGGAGCTCCACTAAGTAAGCTTAGGAGCTCCACTAAGTAAGCTTAGGAGATGGACTAAGTAAGCCTAGGGAGCTCCACTAAGTAAGCCTAGGAGCTCCACTAAGTAAGCCTAGGAGCTCCACTAAGTAAGCCTAGGGAGCTCCACTAAGTAAGCCTAGGGAGCTCCACTAAGTAAGCTTAGGGAGATGGACTAAGTAAGCCTAGGGAGCTCCACTAAGTAAGCCTAGGGAGCTCCACTAAGTAAGCTTAGGGAGCTCCACTAAGTAAGCTTAGGGAGATGGACTAAGTAAGCCTAGGGAGCTCCACTAAGTAAGCCTAGGGAGCTCCACTAAGTAAGCCTAGGGAGCTCCACTAAGTAAGCCTAGGGAGCTCCACTAAGTAAGCCTAGGGAGCTCCACTAAGTAAGCTTAGGGAGATGGACTATGTAAGCCTAGGGAGCTCCACTAAGTAAGCCTAGGAGCTCCACTAAGTAAGCCTAGGAGCTCCACTAAGTAAGCCTAGGGAGCTCCACTAAGTAAGCCTAGGAGCTCCACTAAGTAAGCCTAGGAGCTCCACTAAGTAAGCCTAGGAGCTCCACTAAGTAAGCCTAGGGAGCTCCACTAAGTAAGCCTAGGGAGCTCCACTAAGTAAGCTTAGGAGATGGACTATGTAAGCCTAGGGAGCTCCACTAAGTAAGCCTAGGGAGCTCCAATAAGTAAGCCTAGGGAGCTCCAATAAGTAAGCCTAGGGAGCTCCAATAAGTAAGCCTAGGGGGCTCCAATAAGTAAGACTAGGGGGCTCCAATAAGTAAGCCTAGGGAGCTCCAATAAGTAAGCCTAGGGAGCTCCACTAAGTAAGCCTAGGGAGCTCCACTAAGTAAGCCTAGGGAGCTCTACTAAGTAAGCCTAGGGAGCTCTACTAAGACATACACAACTCAGTGTATTTATGCACTGTGAAACAGACAACTCTCAGTGTATACACACTAACATACATAACTCCCGGCTTACATACATAGCATACATAGCATTTATAACTTTCACTTTGCATACACTGACACATACACAGCTTCTATTATGTAAACACTGTGAGATGCACAACTTTCAGGGTATATACACTGAGGGATACTCAGAATATATACAATGAGATCCCAATGGAAATAAGTAACTTTGTTAATTATCCTGGATAATCTACACATATGCTGCTATGTATGATAAATTATGTAGCTGTATTTATGTATACTTGAATAAACTGACTTACTGAGATACAAAACTCAGTGTATTACACTGAGAAACACAGTTCTCGGAGTATAGAAACAGTGTGATAGAACTCTCAGTGTACAAACACTAAGGGATAGACACCTATCTAGGTATATACACTGATACACATCTCTGGGTATACACTGAGGATGTATATCTCCCGATATATACACACTAAGGGATACATATCTCTTTGTGTATATTCACTAAATGATACGCACAACTCAGTGTACATTACCCTGATGTGATGTATGTGATGTAGTGATGTATGTGATGTATGTGATGTATGTGATGTACATGATGTATGTGATGTATGTGATGTACGTGATGTATGTAATGTATGTGATGTAGTGATGTAGTAATGTATGTGATGTATGTGATGTACGTGTGATGTATGTGATGTATGTGATGTATGTGATGTAGTGATGTATGTGATGTATGTGATGTATGTGATGTAGTGATGTACGTGATGTAGTGATGTATGTGATGTATGTGATGTACGTGATGTATGTGATGTAGTGATGTACGTGATGTAGTGATGTATGTGATGTATGTGATGTAGTGATGTATGTGATGTATGTGATGTATGTGATGTAGTGATGTATGTGATGTAGTGATGTAGTGATGAACGTGATGTATGTGATGTAGTGATGTATGTGATGTATGTTATGTATGTGATGTATTGATGTATGTGATGTATGTGATGTAGTGATGTACGTGATGTAGTGATGTAGTGATGTATGTGATGTATGTGATGTAGTGATGTATGTGATGTAGTGATGTAGTGATGTATGTGATGTAGTGATGTAGTGATGCATGTGATGTAGTGATGTATGTGATGTAGTGATGTATGTGATATATGTGATGTGATGTGATGTAGTGATGTATGTGATGTAGTGATATATATGATGTTGTGATGTATGTGATATATGTGATGTATGTGATGTGATGTATGTGATGTAGTGATGTATGTGATGTAGTGATTCATGTGATGTAGTTATGTACGTGATGTAGTGATGTATGTGATATATGTGATGTGATATATGTGATGTGATGTAGTGATGTAATGATGTATGTGATGTAGTGATGTATGTGATATATGTGATGTATGAGATGTGATGTATGTGATGTGATGTAGTGATGTAGTGATATATGTGATGTAGTGATGTATGTGATGTGATGTAGTGATATATGTGATGTAGTGATATATGTGATGTAGTGATATATGTGATGTAGTGATATGTGATGTAGTGAAGCCTAAGACCTACATTTACAGGAAGATAATCTCTCCTACCAACAATAATACGAGTCTCTATCCTCAGAAAAACTCTCAACTGTTATGAGTCACATACTACTACGTAAATCACACACTTCCAACTTAGGGAAATTGATGCTATAAGCTTTTCTTTATAAACTTAATGATTTTTAAATTACTTTCGTGATATTCAGCAATCAAGCAAGCGTGATCTTTAAAACACACACACACACACACACACACACAAACATGACACACACACATGACACACACACACACACATGACACAAACACACATGACACAAACACACACACACACATGACACACACACACACAAACATGACACACACACACATGACACAAACACACACACACACACATGACACACACACAAGAGACAGGAAGGACTCCAGGAATTCAGAATAGGGAGGTATACCAACAAGTGCTGGATGAAATACACACAACCGAGGAGGAGGTGAAGAAGCTGCTATGTGAACTCGATACCTCAAAAGCAGTGGGTCCGGACAACATTTCTCCGTGGGTCCTTAGAGAGGGAGCAGAGATGTTGTGTGTGCCACTAACAAAAATCTTCAACACATCCATTGAAACTGAGCAACTACCCGAGGTGTGGAAGATGGCAAATGTAGTCCCAATTTTTAAGAAAGGAGACAGACACGAGGCATTAAACTACAGACCTGTGTCACTGACGTGTATAGTATGCAAAGTCATGGAGAAGATCATCAGGAGGAGAGTGGTGGAGCACCTAGAAATACACAAGCTTATAAAGGACAACCAGCATGGTTTCAGGGAAGGAAAATCCTGTGTCACAAACCTACTGGAGTTTTATGACAAGGTAACAGAAGTAAGACACGAGAGAGAGAGGTGGATAGACTGCATTTTCTTGGACTGCAAAAAGGCGTTCGACACAGTTCCTCACAAGAGGTTAATGCAAAAGCTAGAGGATCAGGCACACGTAACAAGGAAGGCACTGCAATGGATCAGAGAATATCTGACAGGGAGGCAACAACGAGTCATGGTACGTGACGAGGTGTCAGAGTGGGCACCTGTGAAGACTGCAAACCTCACTCAAGGAAAAAGATCTTGGGGGTGAGTATAATACCGAGCACATCTCCTGAGGCACACATCAATCAGATAACTGCTGCAGCATACGGGCGGCTGGCAAACCTAAGAATAGCGTTCCAATACCTCACTAAGGAATCGTTCAAGACTCTGTACACCATATACGTCAGGCCAATACTGGAGCATGCAGCACCTGTTTGGAACCCACACCTGGTCAAGCACGTCAAGAAATTAGAGAAAGAGCAAACGTTTGCAACAAGACTAGTCCCAGAGCTAAGGGGATTGTCCTACGAATAAAGGTTAAGGGAAATCGGCCTGACGACACTAGAGAACAGGAGGGTTAGGGGAGACATGATAACGACACATAAAATACTGCGAGGAATAAATAAGGTGGACAGAGACAGGATGTTCCAGAGAGGGGACACAGAAACAAGGGGTCACAATTGGAAGTTGAAGACTCCTATGAGTCAAAGGGATGTTAGGAAGTATTTCTCAGTCATAGAGTTGTCAGGAAGTGGAATAGCCTAGAAAGTGACGTAGTGGAGGCAGGAACCATACATAGTTTTAGGACGAGGTTTGATAAAGCTCATGGAGCAGGGAGAGAGAGGACCTAGTAGCAATCAGTGAAGAGGCGGGGCCAGGAGCTATGACTCGACCCATGCAACCACAAATAGGTGAGTACACACACACACACACGCACACACACATATGTATATGCAGTACAACCACTATGACAAAAAAAGTGAAATTCCAAGCGTTTTCGTGACTTCTCACATTATCAAGGAACTATAATAATAATAATAATAATAATAATAGGGTGGATAGGAGGGCAGTGTGGCAGATGTCTCAAATGTGTGTAATAGGAGGTAGGTTACTGAAAGCAGTGAAGAGTTTTTACAAGGATAGTGAGGCTCAGGTTAGAGTATGTAGGAGAGAGGAAGATTATTTCCCAGTAAAAGTAGGATTAGACAAGGATGTGTGATGTCACCGTGGTTGTTCAATATATTTATAGATGGGGTTGTAAGAGAAGTGAATGCGAGGGTCTTGGCAAGAGGTGTGGAGTTAAAAGATAAAGAATCTAACACAAAGTGGGAGTTGTCACAGTTGCTCTTTGCTGATGACACTGTGCTTTTGGGAGATTCTGAAGAGAAGTTGCAGAGGCTGGTGGATGAGTTTGGTAGGGTATGTAAAAGAAAAAAATTAAAAGTGAACATTGGAAAGAATATGGTGATGAGGATAACAAAAATTTAGGTAATGATAGATTGGATATCAAATTGGAGGGAGAGAGTATGGAGAAAGTGGATGTATTCAGATATCTGGGAGTGGACATGTCAGCAGATGGGTCTATGAAAGATGAGGTGAATCATAGAACTGATTAGGGGAAAAAAGTGAGTGGTGCACTGAGGAGTCTGTGGAGACAAAGAACGTTATCCATGGAAGCAAAGAGGGGAATGTATGGGAACATAGTTATACAAACACTCTTGTATGGCTGTGAAGCATTGATGGTGAATGTTGCATCAAGGAGAAGGATGGAGGCAGTGGAGATGTCGTGTGTGAGGGCAATGCAGAGAATCCGTAGTTTGGAGATTAGGAGGAGGTGCAGAGTTACTAGAAGTATTATCCAGAGGGATGAGGAGGGGTTGCTGAGGTGCTTTGGACATTTAGAGAGGATGTAACAAAATAAAATTACTTGGAGAACATAAAAATCTGTAGTGGAAGGAAGGCGAGGTAGGGGTCGGCCTAGGAAAGGCTGAAGGGAGGTTGTAAAGGAGATTTTGTGTGCAAGGGGCTTGGACTTCCAGCAAGCATGCGTAAGTGTGTTAGATAGGAGGGAGTGGAGACAAATGTTTTTTATGACGTGACGTGCTGTTGGAGTGTGATCAAAGTAACATTTATGAAGGGATTCAGGGAAGCCGGTTAGCCGGATTTGAGTCCTGGAGATGAGAAGTACAGAGTTTGCATTCTGAAGGAGGGGTGTTGATATATTGTAGTTTTTTTAACTATAGTGTTGGGGCCCTCTGGCAAGACAGTGATGGAGTGAATGATGATAAAAGTGTTTCTTCTTTTTTGGATAACCCTGCTTCGGCGGGAAACGGCTAATGCATTAAAAAAATAAAAATAACTATGAGTCATGTATGGTGTTGCATGTGCAAGTTAAAGATCTGGTTTGTTGTTTCCAGGACTCTGAGTTTCACCTCCTTCCAACCTAACTAATATAAAACCATTAAGTTCACGTTACATTAATATTATTTTTTTTTATTAACACATTGGCCGATTCCCACCAAGGCAGAGTGGCCCGAAAAAGAAAACTTTCATCATCATTCACTCCATCACTGTCTTGCCAGAGGGGTGCTTTACACTACAGTTATAAAACTGCAACATTAACACCCCTCCTTCAGAGTGTAGACACTGTACTTCCCATCTCCAGGACTCAAGTCCGGCCTGCCGGTTTCCCTGAATCCCTTCATAAATGTTACTTTGCTCACACTCCAACAGCACGTCAAGTATTAAAAACCATTTGTCTCCATTCACTCCTATCAAATACGCTCACACATGCCTGCTGGAAATGCAAGCCCTTCGCACACAAAACCTCTTTTACCCCCTCCCTCCAACCTTTCCTAGGCCGACCCCTACCCCGCCTTCCTTCCACTACAGATTTATACACTCTCGAAGTCCTTCTGTTTTGTTCCATTCTCTCTACATGTCCGAACCACCTCAACAACCCCTCCTCAGCCCTCTGGATAATAGTTTTGGTAATCCCGCACCTCCTCCTAATTTCCAAACTCCGAATTCTCTGCATTATATTCACACCACACATTGACCTCAGACATGACATCTCCACTGCCTCCAGCCTTCTCCTCGTTGCAACATTCATCACCCATGCTTCACACCCATATAAGAGCGTTGGTATAACTATACTCTCATACATTCCCCTCTTTACTTCAATGGACAAAGTTCTTTGTCTCCACAGACTCCTCAGTGCACCACTCACCCTTTTCCCCTCATCAATTCTATGATTCACCTCATCCTTCATAGACCCATCTGCTGACATGTCCACTCCCAAATATCTGAATACATTCACCTCCTCCATACTCTATCCCTCCAATCTGATATCCAATCTTTCGTCACCTAATCTTTTTGTTATCCTCATCACCTTACTCTTTCCTATATTCACTTTCAATTTTCTTCTTTTACACACCCTACCAAACTCATCCACCAATCAAAGTGAAATTCTGAGGGTACTGGCTACATGGGCTACCACGACTCTACATAATTACACTTACTTAAAAGTAACCTCAATAAAAGCTAATATGGGAATCCCTAACCTGATAAAATTGTATATTAATAAATGTTGTGACGATAATAGTTTGTTGTGGCAGGTGTGTGTTATTTTCCAGCACCTGGGATACCGTTGTGTGAGTAAGGACTGGTGTAGGAGGAGTGGCTGGAGGGTTGACCACGAGTACCTGGCTCACGATACTACCAAGGTCATCCTCACTTGTCAAGGTCAGTCAACACCATCAATATCCTTTGATAAATTAGACACATGTCCATTTCTACTCAAATTTACAATATATTTTTTTAGTGTTTTCCTAATACCAAAATACAAATCGTCTGTAATCTGGAAAAATCTTGTATTAACATTGGTAGAATTACCGACAATATGTTAAGTAAAAGGACACAAATGCAACTAATGTGACATTTTATTGTGGCAACGTTTCGCTCTCCAGGAGCTTTGTCAAGCCGTTGATAAAGCTCCTGGAGAGCGAAACGTTGCCACAATAAAATGTCACATTAGTTGCACTTGTGTTTACCTGGAGTTTACCTGGAGAGAGTTCCAGGGGTCAACGCCCCTGCGGCCCGGTCTGTGACCAGGCCTCATGTTGGATCAGAGCCTGATCAACCAGGCTGTTACTGCTGGCCGCACGCAGTCCAACGTACGAACCACAGCCTGGCTGGTCAGGCACCGACTTTAAGTGCCTGTCCAGTGCCCGCTTGAAAACAGCCAGGGGTCTATTGGTAATCCCCCTTATGTATGCTGGGAGGCAGTTGAACAGTCTTGGGCCCCTGACACTTATTGTGTTGTCTCTCAACGTGCTAGTGGCACCCCTGCTTTTCATTGGGGAGATGTTACATCGTCTGCCGAGTCTTTTGCTTTCGTAGGGAGTGACTCTCGTGTGCAAGTTTGGTACTAATCCCTCCAGGATTTTCCAAGTGTATATAATAATGTATCTCTCCCGCCTGCGTTCCAGGGAGTACAGGTTTAGGAACTTCAAGCGTTCCCAGTAATTGAGGTGGTTTATTGTAGTTATGCGTGCCGTGAAGGTTCTCTGTACATTTTCTAGTTCAGCAATTTCACCTGCCTTGAAAGGTGCAGTTAGTGTGCAGCAATATTCCAGCCTAGATAGAACAAGCGACCTGAAAAGTGTCAACATAGGCTTGGAATCCCTGGTTTTGAAGGTTCTCATTATTCAACCTGTAATTTTTCTCACGCATTTCGTGTGCTATTACACCATGGTCACACTTGTCAAAGGCTTTTGCAAAGTCTGTGTATATAACATCTGCATTCTGTTTGTCTTCTAGAGCATCCAGGACCTTGTCGTAGTGGTCGTGGTCCAGTAGTTGGGACAGACAGGAGAGACCTGCTCTAAACCCATGCTGCCCTGGGTTGTGTAATTGATGAGTATCTAGATGAGTGGCGATCTTGCTTCTTAGAACCCTTTCAAAGATTTTTATGATATGGGACGTTAGCGCTATTGGTCTGTAGTTCTTTGCTATTGCTTTACTGCCCCCTTTGTGGAGTGGGGCTATGTCTGTTGTTTTTTGGAACTGCGGGATGACCCCAGTGTCCATGCTCCCTCTCCATAAGATGTTAAAAGCATGTGATAGGGGCTTCTTGCAGTTCTTGATGAACACGGAGTTCCATGAATCTGGGCCTGGAGTGGAGTGCATAGGCATGTCATTTATTGCCTTTTCGAAGTCATTTGGCGTCAGGAAAATGTCAGATAGGCTTACGTCTTCCAGGTTCTGTGGCACTCTCATAAAAAATTCATTTAGGTCTTCGACTTTCAGTCTGGTCAGCGGCTCGCTAAAAACTGAGTCATACTGGGACTTTAGTAACTCACTCATTTCCTTGCTGTCATCTGTGTAGGACCCATCTCGTTTTAGTAGGAGCCCAATACTGGATGTTGTTCTCGACTTTGTTTTGGCATAAGAAAAGAAATACTTTGGATTTCTTTCAATTTCATTTATGGCTTTTAGTTCTTCCCACGTTTCTTGAGTCCTGTAAGATTCCTTTAGTTTTAATTCGATGTTTGCTATTTCCCTGACCAGTGCCTCCCTACATATTTCAGATATATTGGCCGCTTGTAGCCGCTCTGTTATTCTTTGCCTTCGCCTGTATAGGGAGCGCCTCTCTCTTTCTAGTTTACATCTTCTCCTCCTTTTCCTTAAGGGAATTTGCCTTGAGCAAACCTCAAGTGCCACAGAGTTAATTTGTTCTAGACATAGGTTGGGATCCGTGATGCTTAGGCTATCTTCCCAGTTTATATCATTTAGGACTTGGTTTACTTGGTCCCACCTTATGTTTTTGTTATTGAAGTTGAAATTGGAGAAGGCTCCCTCGCGACTCATCACATTTTGTCGATCTGGGGCCTCACTCATACATGTCTGGACCTCTATTATGTTGTGATCTGAGTATATCGTTTTTGATATGATGACATTACGTATCAGATCATCATTGTTAGTGAAGATGAGGTCCAGTGTATTCTCCAATCTTGTAGGCTCTATTATTTGCTGGTTTAAGGTGAATTTGGTGCAGAGATTTAAAAGCTCATGTGTGTGCGAGTTTTCATCTGAGCTGCCTCCTGGTGTTATCTCTGCTACCACATTATTTACAATATTCCTCCATTTTAGGTGCCTTAGGTTGAAGTCCCCCAGGAGCAAGATGTTGGGGGCAGGGGCTGGAAGGTTTTCCAGACAGTGGTCAATTTTCAGAAGCTGTTCCTGGAATTGTTGGGACGTTGCATCCGGAGGCTTGTATACAACCACGATGACCAGGCCATACCACGGGTGGGGTTCGAACCAGCGGTCAGAGAGTCTCAAAACTCCAGACCGTGAGTCACAATGACCAAGTTTTGATTCTCGATCTTTACTGCTAAAACTTCAACTACATCATTTGAGGCATTTAGTAGTTCTGAGCATATAAGTGACTCTGTGATATACAGGTTAACCTCCCCCCTTTTGCCTGTTCACTCTGTCACATCTGTATAGGTTGTAGCCAGGGATCCATATTTCATTGTCCAAGTGATCCTTTATGTGGGTCTCTGTGAAAGCCGCAAACATTGCATTTGCAGTCCACGGATGTAAGGTATCTTGTTGTTTGTTGCTGGCTTTAGACCCTGTATATTTGCAAAGATGATGTGTCCATTTACTTAGGAAACATCTTGCCAATTATTTGTGATAACCTCTTGCGATGTTTCTTAAGATATTAAACTCAACCTCACCTTCCTAAGATGTTAGGCTCAACCTCACCTACCTAAGATGTTAGACTCAACCTCACCTTCCTAAGATGTTAGACTCAACCTCACCTACCTAAGATGTTAGACTCAACTTCACTTACCTAAGATCTTAGACTCAACCTCACCTACCTAAGATGTTAGACTCAACCTCACCTACCTAAGATGTTAGGCTCAACCTCACCTTCCTAAGGTGTTAGACTCAACCTCACCTACCTAAGATGTTAGACTCAACCTCACCTTCCTAAGATGTTAGACTCAACCTCACCTATCTAAGATGTTAGACTCAACCTCACTTACCTAAGATGTTAGACTCAACCTCATCTACCTAAGATGTTAGACTCAACCTCACCTACCTAAGGTGTTAGACTCAACCTCACCTACCTAAGATGTTAGACTCAACCTCACCTTCCTAAGATGTTAGACTCAACCTCACCTTCCTAAGATGTTAGACTCAACCTCACCTTCCTAAGATGTTAGACTCAACCTCACCTACCTAAGATGTTAGACTCAACCTCACCTACCTAAGATGTTAGACTCAACCTCACCTTCCTAAGATGTTAGACTCAACCTCACCTACCTAAGATGTTAGACTCAACCTCACCTTCCTAAGATGTTAGACTCAACATCACCTACCTAAGATGTTAGACTCAACCTCACCTACCTAAGATGTTAGACTCAACCTCACCTTCCTAAGATGTTAGACTCAACCTCACCTACCTAAGATGTTAGACTCAACCTCACCTTCCTAAGATGTTAGACTCAACCTCACCTACCTAAGATGTTAGACTCAACCTCACCTTCCTAAGATGTTAGACTCAACCTCACCTACCTAAGATGTTAGACTCAACCTCACCTACCTAAGATGTTAGACTCAACCTCACCTACCTAAGATGTTAGACTCAACCTCACCTTCCTAAGATGTTAGACTCAACCTCACCTTCCTAAGATGTTAGACTCAACATCATCTACCTAAGATGTTAGACTCAACCTCACCTACCTAAGATGTTAGACTCAACCTCACCTTCCTAAGATGTTAGACTCAACATCACCTACCTAAGATGTTAGACTCAACCTCACCTTCCTAAGATGTTAGACTCAACCTCACCTACCTAAGATGTTAGACTCAACCTCACCTTCCTAAGATGTTAGACTCAACATCACCTACCTAAGATGTTAGACTCAACCTCACCTACCTAAGATGTTAGACTCAACCTCACCTTCCTAAGATGTTAGACTCAACCTCACCTACCTAAGATGTTAGACTCAACCTTACCTACCTAAGATGTTAGACTAAACCTCACCTTCCTAAGATGTTAGACTCAACCTCACCTACCTAAGATGTTAGACTCAACCTCACCTTCCTAAGATGTTAGACTCAACCTCACCTACCTAAGATGTTAGACTCAACCTCACCTTCCTGAGATGTTAGACTCAACCTCACCTTCCTAAGATGTTAGACTCAACCTCACCTACCTAAGATGTTAGACTCAACCTCACCTTCCTAAGATGTTAGACTCAACCTCACCTACCTAAGATGTTAGACTCAACCTCACCTTCCTAAGATGTTAGACTCAACCTCACCTTCCTAAGATGTTAGACTCAATCTCACCTTCCTTGGATCACAACAATTTGTCCCCATTCTAAAAGAGCTGTATGATACCAGAAGGTTTTTGCATTTAAACGTAATAGTAATAATAAAATAATAATAATAATAATAATAATAATAATAATAATAATAATAATAATAATAATAATAATAATAATAATAATAATAATAATAATAATAATAATAATAAAAATAATAATTACAGTTATTACTATTATTACTAATATAATTAGTTTTATTATTATCGCTATTATTATTACAATTATTATTATTATTATTATTATTATCGCTATTATTATTATTATTATTATTAGCACTGTGACTAATGTGATCTCTGTGACTACTGTGACCACTGTGACTGTGATTATTTTAACTACTGTGACCACTCTCACCAGTGGCTACAGTGACCACTGTGACTACCATGACCACAGTGACCACTGTGACTACTGTGACAACTGTAACTACTGTGGCCACTGTGAGTAATGTAACTACTCTGTCACCTGTGAGTACTCTAACTACTTTGAACTCTGTGACTGCTGTAACTATTGTGACCACTGTGATTACTGTGACCACAGTGATCACTATGTCTACTATGACTACTGTGACCACTGTGACTTCTGTGACTAATGTGACTTCCGTGACCTTGTGACTACTATGACTACTGTGACCACTGTGATTGTGACCACTGTGACTTCCGTGACCACTGTGACTACTGAAACTACCGTGACCACTGTGATTATTGTGACTACTGAAACTACTGGGACCACTGTGACTACTATGACCACTGTTTCTACGTGACGACTGAGACAAATGATACTACAGTGATCAATGTGACTACTGTGACCACAATGATTACCGTGACCACTGTGACTTCCGTGACCTCTGTAACTACAGAGACCACTGTGAGCATTATAACCAGTGTGACCACTGTGACTATTGTGACAACTGTAAATACTGTGACCACTGTGAGTAATGTAACTTACGTGACTACTGTAACTACTGTGACCACTGTGACTAATGTAACCACTGTGACTACTGTAACCGAGACTACTGTGACTAATGTTACCACTGTGACAACTGTGACTAATGTAACCACTGTGACCACTGTGACTACTGCAACTACTGTTACCACTGTGACTGCTGTAACCACTGTGACCACTGTCGCCATTGTGCTCACGGTAACCACTGTCACCACTTTGACCACAGTAACTATGTAACAAATGCGACCATTGTAACTACTGTAACCACTGTGAGTACTGTAACTGTGAATACTGAGGTTATTGTAACTATGACCACTGTGATCGCTGTGAGCACTCTAATTACTGTGACCACTGTAACTACTGTGACCACTGTGATTACTGTTACTATTGTGACCACTGTGACTGTGGCCAATGTGACTATTACTACTGTTACCACTGTAGTTAACTAATTTGTATATTGTAACCACTGTGAGCACTATGACCACTGTGCCCACTGTGACTACTGTGTCCACTGTGACTACTGTGACTACTTTGACCACTTTGAGTATTGTAACTACTGTGTCCACTGTGACTATTGATACCACTGTAAGTAATGTGTCCACTGTAACTGTGACCACTGTGATTGCTGTAACTTATTTGTCCACTGTGACTACTGTGACCACTTTAACTAATGTGAATACTGTGACTACTGTGAGGACTGTAACTACTGTGATCACTGTAACTGTGACCATTGTAACTACTGTGATCACTGTAACTGTGACCATTGTAACTACTGTGACTACTGTAAAGACTTTGTCCACTGTGACTACTATAACCAATCTGACTACTATGACCACTCAGATCACTGTGACTACTGTAACCTCTGTGACTACTGTTACCACTGTGACTACTGACATAGCCCCACTCCACAAAGGGGCAGTAAAGCAATAGCAAAGAACTACAGACCAATAGCGCTAACGTCCCATGTCATAAAAATCTTTGAAAGGGTTCTAAGAAGCAAGATCGCCACCCATCTTGATACCCATCAATTGCACAACCCAGGACAGCATGGGTTTAGAGCAGGCCGCTCCTGTCTGTCCCAACTACTGGACCACTACGACAAGGTCCTGGATGCTCTAGAAGATAAACAGAATGCAGATGTTATATACACAGATTTTGCAAAAGCCTTTGACAATTGTGACCATGGTGTAATAGCACACAAAATGCGTGATAAAGGAATAACAGGAAAAGTTGGTAGATGGATCTATAATTTTCTAACACGTAGAACACAAAGAGTAGTAGTCAACAGAGTAAAGTCTGAGGCAGCTACTGTGAAAAGCTCTGTTCCACAAGGCACAGTACTTGCTCCCATCCTATTCCTCATCCTCATATCAGACATTGACAGGGATATAAGCCACAATGCTGTGTCTTCCTTTGCAGATGACACCCGAATCTGCATGACAGTGTCCACCGTTGAAGACACTGCAAGACTCCAAGCAGACATAAACCAAATCTTTAAATGGGCTGCAGAAAACAATATGAAGTTCAATGATGAGAAATTTCAATTACTCAGATACGGAAAACGTGAAGAAATTAAAATCTCATCGGAGTACAAAACTAATTCCAACCACACAATAGAGCGAAAAACTAATGTCAAAGACCTGGGAGTGATCATGTCAGAGGATCTCACCTTCAAGGACCATAACAATGTAGCAATTGCATCTGCTCGAAAAATGACAGGATGGATAATGAGAACCTTCAAAACCAGGGATGCCAAGCCCATGTTGACACTTTACAGATCGCTTGTTCTATCTAGGCTGGAATATTGCTGCACACTAACTGCACCTTTCAAGGCGGGTGAAATTGCTGACCTTGAAAATGTGCAGAGAACCTTCACCGCACGCATAAGTGCGATAAACCACCTCAACTACTGGGAACGCTTGAAGTTCCTAAACCTGTACTCTCTAGAACGCAGGCGGGAGAGATACATTATTATATACACATGGAAAATTCTCGAGGGCTTAGTACCAAACTTGCACACAAAAATCACTCCCTACGAAAGCAACAGACTCGGCAGGCGATGTAACATTCCCCCAATGAAGAGCAGGGGTGCCACTAGCACGTTGAGGGACAACACAATAAGTGTGAGGGGCCCAAGATTGTTCAACAGCCTCCCAGCATACATCAGGGGGATTACCAACAAGCCCCTGGCTGTCTTCAAGCAGGCACTGGACAGGCACCTCAAGTCGGTACCTGATCAGCCGGGCTGTGGTTCGTACGTTGGACTGCGTGCGGCCAGCAGTAACAGCCTGGTTGATCAGGCTCTGGTCCAACAGGAGGCCTGGTCACAGACCGGGCCGCGGGGGCGTTGACCTCTGGAATTCTCTCCAGGTAGACTCCAGGTAGACTGTAACAACTGTGATCACTGTGACTAGTGTAACAACTGTGACAACTTTAACAACTGTGACCACCGTAACCACTATAACTACTGTGACCACTGTTACTACTGTAACAACTGTGACCACTGTGAGCAATGAGAGGACTATTACCACTGTAACTAATGTGTCTACTGTGACCACTGTAACTAATGTGTCTACTGTGACCACAGTAACTAATGTGTCTACTGTGACCACTGTAACTACTGTGCCTATTCTGGCGACTGTGACTACTGTGACCACTGTGACCTCTGTGGGGGAATTTACCAGCCAAGTCTACTTTCCCACATAAACTGAAATATACTTAGCTACAGTGATGACTCAGACTTGCAGCCGAGGTCAAGAAGACTCCTTCGCTTGAGTCGTGGTAGCCGCAACTCTGAGCTTGAGTCGTGGTAGCCGCAACTCTGAGCTTGAGTCGTGGTAGCCGCAACTCTGAGCTTGAGTCGTGGTAGCCGCACCTCTGAGCTTGAGTCGTGGTTGCCGCACCTCTGAGCTTGAGTCGTGGTAGCCGCAACTCTGAGCTTGAGTCGTGGTAGCCGCACCTCTGAGCTTGATTCGTGGTAGCCGCAACTCTGAGCTTGAGTCGTGGTAGCCGCAACTCTGAGCTTGAGTCGTGGTAGCCGCAACTCTGAGCTTGAGTCGTGGTAGCCGCAACTCTGAGCTTGAGTCGTGGTAGCCTCAACTCTGAGCTTGAGTCGTGGTAGCCGCAACTCTGAGCTTGAGTCGTGGTAGCCGCAACTCTGAGCTTGAGTCGTGGTAGACGCAACTCGGAGCTTGAGTCGTGGTAGCCGCAACTCTGAGCTTGAGTCGTGGTAGCCGCAACTCTGAGCTTGAGTCGTGGTAGCCGCAACTCTGAGCTTGAGTCGTGGTAGCCGCAACTCTGAGCTTGAGTCGTGGTAGCCGCAACTCTGAGCTTGAGTCGTGGTAGCCGCAACTCTGAGCTTGAGTCGTGGTAGCCGCAACTCTGAGCTTGAGTCGTGGTAGCCGCAACTCTGAGCTTGAGTCGTGGTAGCCGCAACTCTGAGCTTGAGTCGTGGTAGCCGCAACTCTGAGCTTGAGTCGTGGTAGCCGCACCTCTGAGCTTGAGTCGTGGTAGCCGCATCTCTGAGCTTGAGTCGTGGTAGCCGCAACTCTGAGCTTGAGTCGTGGTTGCCGCAACTCTGAGCTTGAGTCGTGGTAGCCGCAACTCTGAGCTTGAGTCGTGGTTGCCGCAACTCTGAGCTTGAGTCGTGGTAGCCGCAACTCTGAGCTTGAGTCGTAGTTGCCGCACCTCTGAGCTTGAGTCGTGGTAGCCGCAACTCTGAGCTTGAGTCGTGGTTGCCGCACCTCTGAGCTTGAGTCGTGGTAGCCGCAACTCTGAGCTTGAGTCGTGGTTGCCGCACCTCTGAGCTTGAGTCGTGGTTGCCGCAACTCTGAGCTTGAGTCGTGGTAGCCGCACCTCTGAGCTTGAGTCGTGGTAGCCGCACCTCTGAGCCTGAGTCGTGGTTGCCGCACCTCTGAGCTTGAGTCGTGGTTGCCGCACCTCTGAGCTTGAGTCGTGGTTGCCGCACCTCTGAGCTTGAGTCGTAGTTGCCACAACTCTGAGCTGTAGTCGTGGTAGCCGCACCTCTGAGCTTGAGTCGTGGTAGCCGCACCTCTGAGCTTGAGTCGTGGTAGCCGCACCTCTGAGCTGTAGTCGTGGTAGCCGCACCTCTGAGCTGTAGTCGTGGTAGCCGCACCTCTGAGCTTGAGTCGTGGTAGCCGCACCTCTGAGCTTTAGTCGTGGTAGCCGCACCTCTGAGGTGTAGTCGTGGTAGCCGCACCTCTTAGCTTGAGTCGTGGTAGCCGCAACTCTGAGCTTGAGTCGTGGTAGCCGCACCTCTGAGCTGTAGTCGTGGTAGCCGCAACTCTGAGCTGTAGTCGTGGTAGCCGCACCTCTGAGCTGTAGTCGTGGTAGCCGCACCTCTGAGCTGTAGTCGTGGTAGCCGCACCTCTGAGCTTGAGTCGTGGTAGCCGCAACTCTGAGCTTGAGTCGTGGTAGCCGCATCTCTGAGCTTGAGTCGTGGTAGCCGCACCTCTGAGCTTGAGTCGTGGTAGCCGCAACTCTGAGCTGTAGCATAACGAGTATTAAATACCAATTTGCTTAATGGTTTGGGTGAAATCACCCACACATGACGGGGTCTACTGGTAATTCCACTTAAATCTCACCCCTACCTATCAGCTGCAGCTAACATAACTAGGTGTGGCTATGGCTGGACTTACCTGGGTATTGTAACTGTCCCAATTTCCCATAATTTGTGGTAGGGAAAGTATGACCCTAGTATCGATGTCTTGAGAAAGCTACTACAGATTCGTAGTTATGTCGTCACTCGTTGATAGACAGTCACTTGGTCATACGTCACCCGACAGGGTGATATCCTGTCCCTTTGTTCTTAACCCTTGAATGCATACCGCTGGTTTCCTAGTGGAGATTGACAGTATTTCAGTTTACCGCACAAAGTCAGTATTTTCTTTGTTCTCAGCTGGAGATTTGTGAGGTGTTCACGATCTCAAGTCTGAACTCAACTTAGCTTTTCCTCTGCCCAAGCTCACACCAGTACATCCTCAGCACGAAAGAACTGCTGAGTTCACCTTTATATCTTTTCTTGCTACACATCGCAACAGTATTCAATACAAGATGATAGATATCTTGTTATCTAGTCATAGACTACAATTCATAATAGTCCCAATTTGTAGATAAAGTGGACACAGGTTTTCCCTTAATTTTCCTGCTAAGGGGAAAGAGTAATTACTCTCCTGTAACTTGACTCACGAAATCGTAATGACACGACGGTCTGGAGTTTTGAGACTCTCTGACCGGGGGTTCGAACCCCACCCGTGGTATGGTTTGTTTACTCTCCTGTAATTCTCACAGTGTAGTTGCAACAAAACACTAGCAAGGAGAGGAAAGTGACTCTTATGACGCTAAGGTATAAACATGTGGGTTTAATCAATTTGTATGCGAGGAAGAGTCCACTAGCCCCTTCCGGGAGGGCTAAGTCCCTCAGAGGGCTGAGTGTGGCTGAGAGATACCCCCTTAGCTGGAGTACTTTCTCCACACCTAACATAAGAACATAAGAAAGGAGGAACACTGCAGCAGGCCTGTTTGCCCATACTAGGCAAGTCCTTCACATTCCATCCCACTAACAGAATACTGTATTTGTTCAACCTAATCTTCAATGCTACCCAAGAAATAAGCTTTGATAATTCTATTTACTCATGTGCAATTCCCACTCAAATCCAACCCCTCTCACTCATGAATTTATCCAACATAAATTTGAAACTACCCAAGGTCCTAGCTTCAATAACCCTACTAGGCAGACTGTTCCACTCATCAACTACCCTATTTCCAAACCAATACTTTCCTATATCCTTTCTAAATCTAAACTTATCTAACTTGAATCCATTATTGACTGTTCTCTCTTGGAGAGATATCCTCAAGACCTTATTTATATCCCCTTTGTTAATACCCATTTTCCACTTGTATACCTCGATCATGTCTTCCCTCATTCTTCGTCTTACAAGTGAATGTAATTTTAGGGTCTTCAATCTTTCTTCATACGGAAGATTTCTAATGCTATGTATTAATTTAGTCATTCTATGCTGAATGTTTTCTAACGAATTAATATCCATTCTGTAATATGGAGACCAGAACTGAGCTGCGTAATCTAGGTGAGGCCTTACTAACGATGTATAATGCTGAAATATAACCTCTGGACTTCTGTTGCTTACACTTCTTGATATAAATCCCAGTAATCTGTTTGCCTTATTACATATGCTTAGGCATTGCTGTCTTGGTTTAAGGTTGCTGCTTACCATCACCCCCAAGTCCTTTTCGCAATCTGTATGGCTAAGTTCTACGTTATTTAACTTATAAGTGCTTGGGTTATGGACACTCCCGAGCTTCAGAACGTTGCATTTATCTACATTGAACTGCATCTGCCACTTTTCTGACCAGGAATTGAGTTTGTCTAAATCCTCCTGAAGTTCCCTGACATCTACTTTTGAATCAATTATCCTACCTATCTTCGTGTCATCGGCGAATTTGCTCATATCACTAGTAATTCCCTCATCAAGGTCATTGATATATATTATAAACAACAACGGGCCTAAGACTGATCCCTGTGGAACACCACTTGTTATAGATCCCCACTCGGATTTAACCCCATTTATGCACACTCTCTGCTTCCTATTGGTGAGCCATGACTCGATCCATGACAGCACTTTTTCCCCAATGCCATGAGCTGCCACTTTCTTTAACAGTCTCTGGTGCGGTACTCTATCAAAAGCCTTACTAAAATCTAAATAAACAATATCGAATTCTTTATCGTGATCAACAAACTCAAAAGCTTTACTGAAGAAGGTTAATAAATTAGGCAGGAACGGCCCTCGTGAATCCATGCTGAGTATCATTAATCAAATTATGGTTATCTAGATGGCTTCTAATAATATCAGCTATAATTGACTCTAGTAATTTGCCTACAATTGAGGTTAGGCTTATTGGGCGGTAATTTGACGGTAGTGACTTGTCACCTGCTTTAAAAATAGGAATTACATTAGATATCTTCCACATATCAGACACTACACCTGTTTGAAGAGATAAATTAAAAATGTTAGATATTGGTTCACAGAGTTCCATTTTGCATTCCTTAAGAACCCTTGCAAAAAGCTCATCAGGACCCAGCGATTTATTTTGTTTCAGTCGGTCTACTTGTTTCATAACCATTTCACTAGTGACTGTGATATTACATAATTTATCTTCTTCAGGGACACTATAAAAATTAATTACTGGGATATTATTAATGTCTTCCTGTGTGAAAACCGAGAGAAAATAATTATTAAAAATAGAGCATATATCATTCTCCTTGTCAGTAAGATGCCCAGAGTTATTTTTAAGGGGACCTATCTTATCCCTAACTTTTGTTCTATAAACCTGGAAAAACCTTTTTGGGTTAGTTTTTGAATCCCTAGAAACTTTAATTTCATAGTCCCGTTTAGCTTTTCTTATACCCTTTTTAACGTCCCTTTTAATGTCAGTATACTGGTTTATAAGATGACCCTCACCTCTTTTTATGCGCCTATAAATTCCTTTCTTCTGCCCTAAAAGATATTTGAGCATATTATTCATCCATTTTGGGTCATTTCTACTTGATCTAATTTCTTTATATGGGATAAATGTTCTTTGGGCTGTCTGTATAGTGTTAAGAAAGCTGTCATATTGATAGCTCTCTTCGTTACCCCAGTCCACAGTTGATAAGTGTTCTCTAAGCCCATTATAATCTGCTAAGCGAAAGTCTGGGACTGTTACTGAATTATCCCTACTATCATACATCCATTCAATGCTAAAGGTAATTGACTTGTGGTCGCTTGAGCCGAGTTCCTCTGTAATTTCTAAATTATTAACAAGGGATTCCTTATTTGCCAGAACCAAGTCAAGTAGGTTATTTCTCCTTATTTCTTTGACAAATGTGACCACTGTGACTATGACCACTGTGACTATGACCACTGTGATTACTGTCACTATTGTTAGTGCTGTGACCTCTATGACTAATGTAGCCACTGTGACTACTGTGACCACTGTGAGTACTGTGACCACTGTGATTACTCTGATCACAGTCAGTGCTGTGACCACTGTGAACATGGTGACCACTTGGCCAGTGTTACCACAGTAACCATGGTAACCACTGTGACCACTTGGTCCCTGTGACCGTATTGACTACTGTAACCATTGTGATCATGATGACCACTGTGACCATTGTGACCACTCTGACCAATGTGACTATGGTGATCATTGTGACCATGGGGACCAGTCTGACCATTGTTACCATTGTATTCACTGTGACCATAATGACCACTGTGACTACAGTTATCACTTTGATCATGTTGAATATCTTGACCATAGTTACCACTGTGACCATGATGAACACTGAGACCATGGTGACCACTGTGACCATCGTTACCACTATAACCATATTGACCACTGTGACCACCGTGACCATTGTGACCATAGTGACCACTGTGACCATGATGACCACTGACACCACTTTGACTACTATGACTATGGTAACCACTGAGACCATGGTTACAACTGAGACCACTGTGACTATAGTGACCTATGTGACCATATTGACCACTGTGACTATAGTGACCACTGTGACCATAATGACCACTGTGACCATAGTGACCATGGTGACCTCGGTGACCATAGTGACCACTATGACCATAGTTTCCACTGTAACCATTGTCACCACTGTGACCAATTACTTGTGAAGGTAACATGTGTTTGTGGCAAATGTTTATAAATAAGAACAGTGTCCACCCGAACATGATTCTTAACTCCAGATCTTTCACTCCCTCTCTCCCTCACTCCCCTCTCTCCCCTCTCTCCCTCACTCCTCTCTCTCCCTCACTCCCCTCTCTCCCTCACTCCTCTCTCTCCCTCACTCCTCTCTCTCCCTCACTCCGTCCCTCATTTCCTTGGGTAGGTCAGACTGGACTATGTTAGACTACTTGAAGCTAGCTTAGGATAGGCTAGGTTAGGTTTGTTTAGGTTAGGTTAGGTTAGGTTAGGTTAGGTTATTAAGGTTTGTTTAGGAAAGGTTAGGTTAGGTTAGTTAAGTTGGGTAGGGTTGGTTTAGGTTGGGTTGGATTGGATTAGACTAGGTTGGATTGAGTTAGAGTGGACTGGGTTGGGCTGGGTTGGGTTTGATTGCCTTGGGCTTAGTTATATTATGCTGGTATTATAATATATATCACTCAATCATAGATATTAAATGGCAATTATTTTTAAAGAAAAACTGTCTTCAGCGGACCATATATGTTCATATATTTACAACCTTAACATGGCCAAGAATGTTCATATATTTACAACCTTACCATGGCCACCAATGTTCATATATTTACAACCTTAACATGGCCACGCATGTTCATGTATTTACAACCTTAACATAGCCACGAATGTTCATGTATTTACAACCTTAACATGGCCAAGAATGTTCACTAGTTTGCAATCTTAACGTGATTAAATATTCAACAAACTTTTGGGTTTGGTGTTGAACGTGTGTTGGGAACAGGTAACTACAGCAAGACCTGTGGAGGAGCCACCATCACCAGCAGCGACCCTGGCAGGTCACTACGGGATTGTCAGCGCATAGACGGAAGCCTCAACATCACCCTGGCTGGCGGATGTAAGTACTGACACTGCTGGTGTTTTGTTAGTAAACTGTACAGGTGTGTCCTGCCACAGGTGTGTCCTGCCACAGGTGTGTCCTGCCACAGGTGTGTCCTGCCACAGGTGTGTCCTGCCACAGGTGTGTCCTGCCACAGGTGTGTCCTGCCACAGGTGTGTCCTGCCACAGGTATGACCTGCCACAGGTGTGTCCTGCCACAGGTGTGTCCTGCCACAGGTGTGTCCTGCCACAGGTGTGTCCTGCCACAGGTGTGTCCTGCCACAGGTGTGTCCTGCCACAGATGTGTCCTGCCACAGATGTGTCCTGCCACAGGTGTGTCCTGCCACAGGTGTGACCTGCATCAGGTATATATATATATATATATATATATATATATATATATATATATATATATATATATATATATATATATATATATATATATATATATATATATATATATATATATATATATATATTAAGAAGGTAAGGTTAAAGTTGCTAGCTTTATTTACAAGCTAAGAGTTGTTACCTACATCAGCTCATTTGAAAGTATTTTTATTCTTATGGGAAACATAAATATTGAACTGAATGAGTTGAAGCCATCTGGGGTCAGCTGTGAGCCATCTGTGGTAGCTGTGAGCCATCTGTGGGTCAGCGATTTCATAAAGTCAGTTGATCAAATGTAATCGCTGGCTCACAGATGGCTCACAGATGGCTCACAGATGGCTCACAGATGGCTCACAGATGGCTCACAGATGGCTCACAGATGGCTCACAGATGGCTCATATATGTCTCCAATTTCAAGTAGCAACATTTTTGCAACGTTGAACAATTAGTCACCTTTGCAACATTTTGATAATGTTAATTGTGGAAACGTTTCTGCAACCAGTGGCTTCATCAGTCCAGTACATCATATATTTATGTTATGTTTATGACAATTGTGATGTTTAATGTGATGTTTATGAGATGTTATGACAATTGTGTTGTAGAGGTGTGAGCTTAGCTCACACCTCTACAACACAATTGTCCTCAAATACGTATTTGTTAAGTTATACCATGAATTAAGGAAAGATCCTGGACATGTTATTAGAGGAAGGGGGAACTTACGTCTCTCTTAATTTTCAACGTCTTATTTCCTATAATTCTTACCACAGTCTGTCTTGTCCTCTGTATCCTCACACAAACTGCACATCCACGTACTGTATGTACGTGCTGTATGTACGTGCTGTATGTACGTGCTGTATGTACGTGTTTCAGAATTGTTTTGTTGTTACTTTCGTGTTATGAGTGATGAGCACCGCTAGTGTCTGTCTCCAGGGAACCTGACGCAGCAGCTGCAGGAGAATCTCCAACAGCTAGTCGAGGTGACAGGTTATATTCGCGTCTACGGCTCCAACACTCTCTTCTCCCTCAACTTCCTCAGTAATCTTCAAGTCATTGGGGGCCAGGAGCTGGTGCATAACAAGTAAGTGCTTAATAGTTGTCCCTCTGTTCTTAGGTGGCTGCCATGCTCGTATTTCCATCGGGGAAATAAAAAAAATTCTTGAAAACGCTACTCTCATTCATACGAGAATCAATCTCAGTGAAACTTTTGGTCGTATGACTGAGGCCTTCTCCTGGCTGATGCTGGTCTCAGTCATATGATGTTGGTAAAAGAAAGCTCTACCTGTTGTGTCCCTGTCCAGGAGACCCAAGGAATATGTGTGATATATCTATATTATTTCCTATTCACTTAATACTATATTTCCGATATCATTATTAATAGCTAAAATAATGTTATTTTGCTTTATAGTATTATCTGTCACTATAATTTAGCTATGTATATAGGTAGGTTGTCTTTTATTGATTTAAGTCTGGGACTACTGTGCTAACTACCATAGGGTAGTTGAGTCTATTGGTTTCTCGGGTAGAGGTCCTATACAGAGGTGACGTCTGGTGAGGAGGCGTTGTCTGAAGCAGTTCCAGTCCAAGGCGTTGTCTGAAGCAGTTCCAGTCCAAGGTGTTGTCTGAAGCAGTTCCAGTCCAAGGCGTTGTCTGAAGCAGTTGCAACCCAAGGCGTTGTCTGAAGCAGTTCCAGCCCAAGGCGTTGTCTGAAGCAGTTCCAGCCCAAGGCGTTGTCTGAAGCAGTTCCAGCCCAAGGCGTTGTCTGAAGCAGTTCCAGCCCAAGGTGTTGTCTGAAGCAGTTCCAGCCCAAAGCGTTGTCTGAAGCAGTTCCAGCCCAAGGCGTTGTCTGAAGCAGTTCCAGCCCAAGGCGTTGTCTGAAGCAGTTCCAGTCCAAGGCGTTGTCTGAAGCAGTTCCAGCCCAAGGCGTTGTCTGAAGCAGTTCCAGTCCAAGGCGTTGTCTGAAGCAGTTCCAGTCCAAGACGTTGTCTGAAGCAGTTCCAACCCAACTCTAGCCTGGAATAGTCTCCTCCTCCTGGAGCTTTGTATAGACTCACGTCTTGGCTCACTGACGGCGCCCTTGCTTGATGCAACCTTTATTTCCCTACTCTTGGCTTCAGTGAAGTACAGAGTCTTTTCTGTTCTGAGAGTTTCTGAAAGCTACTGAGGTTGTTGATTTAAGTGTTACAGTAGTCTTGATTTGAATCTTATATATATATATATATATATATATATATATATATATATATATATATATATATATATATATATATATATATATATATATATAGATTAATTATGTCTCGAGACTTTGGAAAAGTCGCTGACCAAAAGGTTCCAAAATTGTACGTAAACTTATGGTCATTGTTGTTCTGAGGATCCTTGTTACATCTTCAGTAAAAGAGAATATTTGTTTTATTTAAAACAATTTAATATTAAAGATATTAAGTTACTAATTTTGTCCGATTATTATCTCCTGATTGTGATTTATAAGAAACCTAATAAAAGTAATTTTTATATTAAAGATAGTCAGAGTTGTCAATAATTAACTCATTGTTACAAGAGTCAAACTTTCACAGGTTATATGAAAGACGTTTAACCCAAACGTCTCTGATTTTCTCCTCTCTCTTCTACGATATACTTAGCGAGATACATAAATAATCCTTTAGTAACAACCTGCAATAACACCCGTGGTTGTACTACCTGCAATAACACCAGTGGTTGTAGTACCTGCAATAACAACAGTGGTTGTAGTACCTACAATAACACCAGTGGTTGTAGTACCTGCAATAACACCCGTGGTTGTACTACCTACAATAACACCCGTGGTTGTACTACCTGCAATAACACCAGTGGTTGTAGTACCTGCAATAACACCCGTGGTTGTACTACCTGCAAAACCACCAGTGGTTGTAGTACCTGCAATAACACCAGTGGTTGTAGTACCTACAATAACAGCAGTGGTTGTAGTACATGCAATAACACCAGTGGTTGTAGTACCTGCAATAACACCAGTGGTTGTAGTACCTGCAATAACACCAGTGGTTGTAGTACCTACAATAACAGCAGTAGTTGTAGTACCTGCAATAACACCAGTGGTTGTAGTACCTGCAATAACACCAGTGGTTGTAGTACCTGCAATAACACCAGTGGTTGTAGTACCTACAATAACAGCAGTAGTTGTAGTACCTGCAATAACACCAGTGGTTGTAGTACCTGCAATAACAGCAGTGGTTGTACTACCTGCAATAACAGCAGTAGTTGTACTACCTGCAATAACACCAGTGGTTGTACTACCTGCAATAACACCAGTGGTTGTAGTACCAGCAATAACACCAGTGGTTGTAGTACCTGCAATAACACCAGTGGTTGTAGTACCTACAATAACAGCAGTGGTTGTAGTACCTGCAATAACAGCAGTGGTTGTAGTACCTGCAATAACACCAGTGGTTGTAGTACCTACAATAACACCAGTGGTTGTAGTACCTGCAATAACACCAGTGGTTGTAGTACCTGCAATAACAGCAGTAGTTGTACTACCTGCAATAACACCAGTGGTTGTAGTACCTGCAATAACACCAGTGGTTGTACTACCTGCAATAACACCAGTAGTTGTACTACCTACAATAACACCAGTGGTTGTACTACCTGCAATAACACCAGTGGTTGTAGTACCTGCAATAACACCAGTGGTTGTAGTACCTGCAATAACACCAGTGGTTGTAGTACCTGCAATAACAGCAGTAGTTGTACTACCTGCAATAACACCAGTGGTTGTACTACCTGCAATAACACCAGTGGTTGTAGTACCTGCAATAACAGCAGTGGTTGTAGTACCTGCAATAACACCAGTGGTTGTAGTACCTACAATAACACCAGTGGTTGTAGTACCTGCAATAACACCAGTGGTTGTAGTACCTGCAATAACACCAGTGGTTGTAGTACCTGCAATAACAGCAGTGGTTGTAGTACCTGCAATAACAGCAGTGGTTGTAGTACCTGCAATAACAGCAGTAGTTGTAGTACCTGCAATAACACCAGTGGTTGTAGTACCTGCAATAACACCAGTGGTTGTAGTACCTGCAATAACAGCAGTGGTTGTAGTACCTACAATAACAGCAGTGGTTGTAGTACCTGCAATAACAGCAGTAGTTGTACTACCTGCAATAACACCAGTGGTTGTACTACCTGCAATAACACCAGTGGTTGTACTACCTGCAATAACAACAGTGGTTGTAGTACCTGCAATAACACCAGTGGTTGTAGTACCTGCAATAACAGCAGTGGTTGTAGTACCTGCAATAACAGCAGTGGTTGTACTACCTGCAATAACAGCAGTAGTTGTAGTACCTGCAATACCACCAGTGGTTGTAGTACCTGCAATAACACCAGTGGTTGTAGTACCTACAATAACACCAGTGGTTGTAGTACCTGCAATAACACCAGTGGTTGTAGAACCTGCAATAACAGCAGTAGTTGTACTACCTGCAATAACACCAGTGGTTGTAGTACCTGCAATAACACCAGTGGTTGTATACCTGCAATAAAAACCGGTGGTTGTATACCGCAATAACACCAGTTTGTAGTACCTGCAATAACAGCAGTGGTTGTAGTACCTGAAAACAGCAGTGGTTTTTTTTTCCTGCAATAAACCAGTAGTTGTACTACCCAATAAAAACCAGTGGTTTTAGTACCTGCAATAAAATGGTTTTAGTACCTGCAAAACACCAGTGGTTGTATACCTAAATAACACCAGTGGAAATACCGAAAAAGCAGGGTTTGTAGACCTGCAATAACACAGTGGTTGATCCCGAATAACAGCAGTGGTTGTATTACCGCAAAACAGCAGGGGTTTATACCTGCAATAACAGCAGTGGTTGTATACCTGAAAACAGCAGTGGTTGAAACCTGCAATAACAGCAGTAGTTGTATACCGCAAAAAAAACAGGGGTTTGAAACCTGTAAAAAAGCAGGGGTTTGGGTCCCAAAACCTTGCCCCAATAACAGCGGGGTTTGTAACCTGAAAACAGCAGGGTTGAAATTCCGAAAACAGCAGTGTTGATACCGCAATAACAGCAGTGGTTGTATACCTGAATAACAGCAGTGGTTGTATACCTGCAATAAAGCAGATTTTTCCCCCGCAATAAAAACCGTGGTTGTTGATTTTACCCTGCAAAAACCCCGTGGTTGTAGAACCTCAATAACAGCGGGGGGGAAGTACCTGCAAAACACCAGTGGTTGTCCCCCTTAAAAACCCCAGGGTTGTACTACCCAATAACTCCTGGTGGAGGCAAAACTTACTGCCAGTAACCACTTTGGTGGAGGGCAGCAGTGTAACTTACTGCCAGTAACCACCTTGGGTGGAGGGCAGTAGTGCAACTTACTGCCAGTAAACCACTCCTGGTGGAGGGCAGTAGTGTAACTTACTGCCAGTAACCACCCTGGTGGAGGCAGTAGTGTAACGTACTGCCAGTAACCACTTTTTGGTGGAGGGCAGTAGTGTAACTTACTGCCAGTAAACCACTCTTGGTGGAGGGCAGTAGTGTAATTTACTGCCAGTAACCACTGGAGGGCAGTAGTGTAACGTACTGCCAGTAACCACTTTGGTGGAGGGCAGTAGTGTAACTTACTGCCAGTAACCACCTGGTGGAGGGCAGTAGTGTAACTTATTGCCAGTAACCACCTTATGGAGGGCAGCAGTGTAACTTACTGCCGGTAACCAATTCCTGGTGGAGGGCAGTAGTGTAACTTACTGCCAGTAACCACCTTTTGGTGGAGGGCAGTAGTAAAACTTACTGCCAGTAACCACCCTGGTGGAGGGCAAAAGTCTAAGCGACCCATCAAATCCCTAAAGTTTTTTTCGGCCAGCCCAGAACACTTGGTTAGGAACACACAGCACTTACCATGAAAAGTATTGCACTCAGTTGTTAGTCGGGAGTTCTTTTTCAAGACAAGGATCAGAGAAATAATATTTTTAAGTTCAAAGACTAAGGTACTAACATCAAAATGAATAACAGCTGCAAAAAGTAGATAAACACAATAATCAAGCAAAAATTAACAGGAATGATTACTAAGACTATCGGGAGACAAAGAGAAGTGACTCATTTCCACTCGTACTTAAAAATTAGTCACTAAGTCAACGCAGAGTAGCATGAAGAAAGATCTTGAAGTCGACATACTCTTTCAAATAAGCACCTGCACACTCGCAATTCGCCCACGTCACCGCTACACTCGCACTGCCCACGTCACTCACACTCGCATGCAGCGTCAAAAATTATGTACATATAAGTGAGCTTCATCCCTCACATACTGGTATTATGTTGAGAAGTCTTACACGGCGCATGTTGACATATTTTTTAATTCGAACCATGTCCCCTCCCCTGCTCTTCAGTGGCTTTATTCCACACATTCTCCCATAGCTTTCATTGCAAGTGTACAGTGTTAGGACTAGGCTCTCATATATAAGTGTGTGCGTGTGTATGAGTGTATATATATATATATATATATATATATATATATATATATATATATATATATATATATATATATACATTGTACTTACTTACGAGCAGCTCATAACTCGTACAATTATTTAAGTGTATTTTTTGTAGGTGATTTTGTAAGTGTATTTTTGTAGGTGCTTTTGTAAGTGTATTTTTGGGGTCTGAAATGACTCAATCTAATTTTCATTATTTCTTATGGAAAAATTCCTTCGGTATCGGCACTTCGAATAGCCGTCTGGAACGAATTTTGCTCGTAACTCGAGGTACCACTGTATATAAATGTCGTGCCGAATAGATAAAACTTGCGATTTTGCCTAATAAGGCAAGCGGAAATTTGTGTGGCTTGTACTCGCAAAATCATTCTGAACCTAACGAAAAAATATTTCATTGTGTCTATTATTAAATTATTGTGAAACTTATCTAAAATATATTTGTAGCTGGATTAGGCTAAATTAAATTATATTGTTATAATAAGATTAGGTAAGTTTTCTAAGGTTCTTTGGTACAAAAATTATTACTTTTATTTTAACATAAATAAAAAAATATATCTTTTAAATGTACAAGAGAAAATTTTTTAGAAACGACTTAATTTTAAATTAGTTCTTGTTAAATGACCAGTTTTACTCTATTCGGCAATGACATATATATATATATATATGTGTGTGTGTGTGTGTGTGTGTGTGTACAAAAGTACTTAACCTACTGTAGAAGACAGTCAGTAGGACCAAGCTACACTTCCAGTCAGACTGGCAGGCATGGTGTCCGCAAGGCATCACAGATTGCACGACCTGCTTTCCTGTCCTCATGTTGCGTCCAGTGAACTTGTAGCAGCGATTCTCCCTGAGCACCTTAGGGGGATAAATGGTTTTGAAAACCGACAAGTTAACTATTGAGACATTTATGCAACATATAATCTTTATTAAGGAAACTTTTTCACACAGTGCTTCATCAGCCCAATGCAAAGCAAAAAGGTTTAAGGAAAGGAATAATTTGAGGTAATGTCTTCGGCCTGGAGTCGATGTGTTCAGTCCATCAATCTTGTAGAAAGTACACCCGGGCCGTAGGGGGGGTTTATATATGAGCCGGGGAGGCGAAGCGGAGGGGCGGGGTCAAGTGGTACCATCCACTAGTCGAAGTGGGTCTTCGCCCAAAGGTTGACAAGGTTGAAAAATTTTCTTATCAAGACCCCATGATTTTGGGGTGTCTGAAAGAGGGATAAAGGGTTTTTGAAAATCGAAAAATTTAAATATTGAGACACTTCAACTTTTTCTTTTTATTGACGATGAAGCCACTGTGTGGCGAAATTTTTCTTAATAAAGATTCCCATATTTTGTGTTCTCAATATTTAGCACCAAAAGGGAAATATATGAGATCAGGACCAAAAGTTCGTTGAGGGGAAGGATCGGGGATAATCTAACGGGCCTGAAACCAGCCCTGCTCCCCAAAAACCAAAACAATACTGGAATATCCCAGTAGTAAAGAAAAGCCTCAACAATGCTTGAGTGGGCAGGGAAAAATAGATCCCTCCTAGCAGTGGGGCTCCTAGAGGGGACTTACAGTTTGGGTGTTCCAACTCCTACCTTGGCCCCGTCTCGACCCCCAGACCATCCGCAAGGGGCCCTTCGCCGCCCGCATTCTCGCCGAACACAGGTGTATTTCGGCAGTGAATCAGACCAATTTTTGGGACCATGGTCTTGTGTGCCATAGATCCGGAAAAATTTCAAGGCATGAAGAGATTTAAATCAAGAGGAGCCTCACAACAGCCAGATGCAGGGGATAAGGGGGCCACCCAATTATGCAGATCTAATGGAACCCGGCTTCAAAAGACCGCAATCAGGTGGGTGGGACTACACATGTGCATCTACATTTGGGTGATTATACCATCTCCAGTACACCAGGGGGGGGAGGGGCGCCCAGCTTCGGAGTCACATAAGTCTAGAAAAAACGGTGAACTTGCCTACATTAATGTTTGTTCCCATGGCTCAGAATCCTCGGCTCGGGGAAAAAGGGGCACAAAACCAAAGGGGTGGAAAAGACTCACAGGTTAGTCCCCGGCCTAGTTTTTGTTAGGCTCAAAGTAGGTTTAGATGGGGTTTCCTGCCATCCTGGGCAAACCGAGGGGCGGGTGAATTTTTCTTTAATTGGGGAAAAAACCAAAAATTTTACATCCCCGAAACCTCATGTACTGTATATGTCATTTGTGTCCAGCAATGTTTCCCTTTAAAATTTTATATATATATATATATATATATATATATATATATATATATATATATATATATATATATATATATATATATATTATATATATATATATATATATATATATATATATTATATATATATTATATATATTATATATATATATATATATTATATATATATTTTTTATATATATATATATATATTATATATATTTTATATATATGTATTTATATATCATATATATATATATATATAAATATTTTATATATATTATATTTATATTTATTATATATTATATATATTTTATATATAT
>WNWK01014313.1:0-51797 GCA_009830355.1 Cherax destructor | reverse complement strand
GGTCAGAACTAGGTGCGGTATCAAGAAGGGGCCCGGGGTAGGTTCACGGATTAGGCATCCATGGTTAGGTTAGAAAGAAGAAAATAAAAATAAAAAAAGGGAGGAACATGGAGGGATAGCTCCTAGGAGGAATGAAAGAAGCGTAAATCCCCCTCCGCGCCCAAGAGGACCTCAACACCACAATAGAAACCTCACATCCACCGAGCCACCTTGGCGGACAAAAGAGAGGGCGACCGGATATCCGCCACAAAGCATACCACCTTCGGCCACCACCCCTGGAATCCGAAAGGTGGCCTCCAGAGATACACCCGTCGCCCGAAAGAAACCCAAGGCCACCCCCCAGGAGACCGGAGAGGGATCGGGACATCCCCAGGCGATCCAGATTCCACGGCAAACTACACCACCGCCAAGAACCTCAACGGAATGGGATTGGACCACGGTACCCTTCCCCCTACCTAGGAACTAGAATGCCTGTGGAGAGAAGCTCCCAGGGTAAAAATGGGAAGGAAATAAGGGAGGGATGAGGAAGAGGAGGAAAGGGAAAAGGGAGGATGGGGAAGATGGGAAAGGGGAGTGGGGATTGGGGGGTAATTAAGTTCGGTCTCAGGAAGAAGACCAAGAGGTCCAATTCCTCAGACCGATAGCCTCTTTACCACGACAAGGAGCCCCCCTTAAAGAGGTATACTCAGTAAACTTATTTCCCTATAATTCTTACAAACTCTTTTATCCTCCTTCCCTTTATATAAAGGAACTATACATGCTCTCTGCCAATCCCTAGGTACCTTCCCCTCTTTCATACATTAAACAAAAATACCAACCACTCATATAAAAAAAAGAGAAGTACTGTGCATATTTGCAAGTAATTCCATGGATCCATTTGTGAGAAGTTATGTGTTACAGGGATTACTATGGTATATGCAGGTTATTAAGATGTCAACAGAAAGGAATACAAAGAGGGGCATACAGGACTAGAGAAGAGAAAGTATATTGTATATTGAATGTTAAATGGTATAAAATACTGACAGGTTGTTAGGTAAGACACACATGCAACAGTTAGGTATCTTTATTTTGAAACGTTCTACACAGTGACTTTTCAGTCAGTAGAAGTTGGTAAGCAGAAGATGTGAAGTTGATGTAATCAGTCCATCACCCCTGAAGATCTAGCTTTGAGGTGGTCAGTCCCTCAGCCTGGAGAAGAGTATTTGGTCCATAGTCTGAAATAGAGCATTTTTTCCATAGTCTGAAACAGACTATGGACCCAATACTCTTCTCCAGGCTGAGGGATTGACCACCTCAAAGCTAGATCTTCAAGGGTGATGGACTGATTACATCAACTTCACATCTTCTGCTTCTACCAACTATTCTGTACTCGATTGAAGAAGTCTACTGTGTAGGTGAAAAGTTTCAAAATAAAGATACCTAAATGTTGTAATAATATTGGTAGAATTACCAACAATATGTTAAGTAAAAGGACACAAATGCAACTAATGTGACATTGTATTGTGGCAACGTTTCGCTCTCCAAGGAGCTTTTTCAAGCCGTTACAAGCGATACATGGACACAGAGGGTATATATATACTCTCCAAGTGAGGTGTAATACTAGTGGTGGTAGAAGTAGTAGTGATATAAGTTGTAGTAGTAGTAGTAATACAATAAGGTAGAACAATCAATTTGCACATGAGTAAAAGGTGATAAAACAATTACATGGGTAGTATAAAAATAGGTTAGACAAATATTTCTGCTGGAGGTTGGAATAGAGAAGGCCTGTAGGAGTGTTCCACATCTACGATGTGCTTGTGTTGAATTAGCAGGAGAGACTGTGATGGTAGGGTTCACTGTTTTCAGGAGGATTCTTGCTAAGACTTCAGAGATGGTGAAGCTGCCTTTGTTTTGTTTGTGTTAGAAACAGCGATAAGTGCTGATTCAAGGCACTTGCGTCTACGGAAATTAGTTTCTTTGATTACTAGTCGGGCGTCTTTGAATTTCATGAGATGATTGTTGAATTTCGGTGTTACGCAGGCGTTGTTCAGGTTATCGTTCCTACATACATTAATGTGTTCATTGAGGTGTGTTTCGAGGTTTCTTGCTGTTTCTCATACTATCGCAGCCTCCACAGGGTATAGTGTAGACCCCTGCGTTGACTGGTTCAAGGTGCTTGGATTTTGTCCTGGTTAGATCCTTTATAGAAGTACTGGAAGCGATGGCGACTCTAGTGTTAGCTTGTGCAAATACTTTAGAAATGTTGGATGCATCCTGGCTGTTGGGAAGAATTATAACTTTGTTTGGAGTGGTGTTGACGCGTGGAGAATTAATGATCTGAAGAGCTCTTTTCTTGCAATCTTTGATGAAAAAGGAAGGAAAATGTAAATCAGTGAAGGTTTGGTGAATGTATTTACATTCCTCGTCAAGAAACTCAGGACTACAAATTCGGTAAGCTCTTAGGAAAAATCCGATGATGATACCTCTTTTGGTCTTAGTATCTTGACTGGAATAGAAGTGTGTGAGATCATTTTATTTGTAGGTTTCCAGTAAACTTGAAATCTTAGGTTATCTACTTTGTGGATGAGGACGTCTAGAAAGGGTAGCTTGTCATTGGACTCTTCTTCTAGTGTAAACTGGATCGCCGGTTCAACTGCGTTGAGCCTTGCCTGAAGATTCCGTACATCAAAACGTTTGGGAGTTATTACGAGTACGTCGTCTACGTAACATAACCAAGTGATGCTTGAGGGGATGATGTTGGCGAAGTGTTCAGCCTCTAGGTGTTCCATGTACAAGTTAGTTAAGACGGCACTGATGGGGGACCCCATTCCCATGCCGTATGTTTGTTTGTAGAGCCTGTTATTGAAAGAAAAACAGTTGAAATTAACACAGAGTTCAATAAGGTCAACAAAATCTCCGGGAGGTAGAGGAAGGGTAAGGTCCTGATTGACTTTACGTCGTAGAACCTCGATGGCTTGTGTGGTAGGTACTTTAGTGAAGAGGGAAGTCACGTCCAAACTGCTTAGTTTCTTGTTTCGGATGGAGAGATTTCGGATGCGGTTGAGAAGGTCGCCTGAAACGCACCAGTGAAGGAAAGAAACTTCTGTACTTGATACCCAGCAACCCTAAACCAGCACACATGTATGGCCTACCCAAGACCCATAAGCATAATATTCCTCTCAGACCAATCACATCAGGTATAGGCAGTGCACCACACAACCTAGCCAGAGTTCTTGCCAAACATCTTTCCTGCCTTCTTGGGACCATCAGCCCCGCTCATCTTAAACATTCAGGCGACCTTCTCAACCGCATCCGAAATCTCTCCATCCAAAACAAGAAACTAAGCAGTTTGGACGTGACTTCCCTCTTCACTAAAGTACCTACCACACAAGCCATCGAGGTTCTACGACGTAAAGTCAATCAGGACCTTACCCTTCCTCTACCTCCCGGAGATTTTGTTGACCTTATTGAACTCTGTGTTAATTTCAACTGTTTTTCTTTCAATAACAGGCTCTACAAACAAACATACGGCATGGGAATGGGGTCCCCCATCAGTGCCGTCTTAACTAACTTGTACATGGAACACCTAGAGGCTGAACACTTCGCCAACATCATCCCCTCAAGCGTCACTTGGTTATGTTACGTAGACGACGTACTCGTAATAACTCCCAAACGTTTTGATGTACGGAATCTTCAGGCAAGGCTCAACGCAGTTGAACCGGCGATCCAGTTTACACTAGAAGAAGAGTCCAATGACAAGCTACCCTTTCTAGACATCCTCATCCACAAAGTAGATAACAACCTAAGATTTCAAGTTTACCGGAAACCTACAAATAAAAATAATCTCACACACTTCTATTCCAGTCAAGATACTAAGACCAAAAGAGGTATCATCATCGGATTTTTCCTAAGAGCTTACCAAATTTGTAGTCCTGAGTTTCTTGACGAGGAATGTAAATACATTCACCAAACCTTCACTGATTTACATTTTCCTTCCTTTTTCATCAAAGATTGCAAGAAAAGAGCTTTTCAGATCATTAATTCTCCACGTGTCAACACCACTCCAAACAAAGTTATAATTCTTCCCAACAGCCAGGTTGCATCCAACATTTCTAAAGTATTTGCACAAGCTAACACTAGAGTCGCCATCGCTTCCAGTATACTTCTATAAAGGATCTAACCAGGACAAAATCCAAGCACCTTGAACCAGTCAACGCAGGGGTCTACACTATACCCTGTGGAATCTGCGACAGAATTTATGTAGGAGAAACAGCAAGAAACCTCGAAACACGCCTCAATGAACACATTAATGCATGTAGGAACAATAACCTGAACAACGCCTGCGTACAACACCAAAATTCCAACAATCATCTCATGAAATTCAAAGACGCCTGACTAGTAATCAAAGAAACTAATTTCCGTAGACGCAAGTGCCTTGAATCAGCACTTATCGCTGTTTCTAACACAATTAAACAAAACAAAGGCAGCTTCACCATCTCTGAAGTCTTAGCAAGAATCCTCCTGAAAACAGTGAACCCTACCATCACATAGTCTCTCCTGCTAATTCAACACAAGCACATCGTAGATGTGGAGCACTCCTACAGGCCTTCTCTATTCCAACCTCCAGCAGAAATATTTGTCTAACCTATTTTTATACTACCCATGTAATTGTTTTATCACCTTTTACTCATGTGCAAATTGATTGTTCTACCTTATTGTATTACTACTACTACTACAACTTATATCACTACTACTTCTACCACCACTAGTATTACACCTCACTTGGAGAGTATATATATATTAATATTGGTAGAATTACCGACAATATGTTAAGTAAAAGGACACAAATGCAACTAATGTGACATTTTATTGTGGCAACGTTTCGCTCTCCAGGAGCTTTTTCAAGCTTGAAAAAGCTCCTGGAGAGCGAAACGTTGCCACAATAAAATGTCACATTAGTTGCATTTGTGTCCTTTTACTTACCTAACTGTTGCATGTGTATCTTACCTAACAACAGTACATATACTGGTTTAAACAAGAGGCAGTTTATGAAGATAAATGGTATAAAATACTGACAAGATGGAAAAGTAGACATAAATGCAGTATAATGTGATCTTTATTGAGTATGTTTTACCCACACAGTGAGCTTCTATGTTTCACCCACAAAGTGAGCTTCTATGTTTCACCCGCAAAGTGAGCTTCTATGTTTCACCCCCACAGTGAGCTTCTATGTTTCACCCACACAGTGAGCTTCTATGTTTTACCCACACAGTGAGCTTCTATGTTTCACCCACAAAGTGAGCTTCTATGTTTCACCCCCACAGTGAGCTTCTATGTTTCACCCACACAGTGAGCTTCTATGTTTCACCCACACAGTGAGCTTCTATGTTTCACCCCCACAGTGAGCTTTATCAAGTCACAAACACATCTACCTGGATAGAGACTATGTGAGAATATATGTATATGGAGAATAGTGACATGAAGAGTCAGGTGAGGAATATTGAAGTTGATTGTTGAGAAAAGGTTGGATTTGAGGAGGACCTGCCCAGGCAGGTCCTCCTCAAACCCATCCTCTTCTCAGCATTCTCAACCTGACTCTTCATGTCATTATGTTCTCCTGGCGAACCTACCTTTACTTGTACCCATCTGCTCAGGTAGATCTGTTTGTGACTTTATAAACCCCACTGTATGGGTGAAACAGAGTTAATAAACAATCACATTAAACTGCATTTGTGTCTACTTTCCCAGGCAGTTTATAACTTGAAGCCCCATAACTGTGGAACACAAATTTCTTGACAAGACAGAGCTCAGGCCGAGGCTGGGGTACTGCTTGAATCTGTGAGCCCGACACAACCATCAAGGAATAACCACTTAGCTACCATGCTTCACCCATGTACACACACACAATTCAAATGCAAAGAAGGGCAAAGAATATCTGGAAATACCAGAAGAGCATCAAATGAGTTTATTTTGTATGTGTCCAGAATATAGCTACCATTCCCAGCTCCCTCCCAACAATGTTATATCACATCACTAAGAACAACAACAAAAATAAAACAATAATAATAATCATAATAAAATAATAGTAATAATAATAATAAAATAATAATAATAATAATAATAATAATAAGGGATTTTTATAATTCTTGTGCATTTGTTTTTTCGAGAAATTCACGAGCACTCACACATCAAACCATAAATACAACAGCTACCATAAAAAAAAGAATATTAATTAATATTCAAGACTGAGAGTATGATCATTAGGATCGTAAACTCTAGAAAAGAGATGTGCTACCAACTGAAACTTAAAAGCATGAACAAATCCTTGACTCTTGTCAATGGTCATCATACAATCGGCGACCAACATACGAAAAGAATCTGCAAATGATTTCTCCCCACGCTTGTCATCCGTATAAGCTTATGACAGTTTCTCGCTCACTGGGCTGTGGCCCCCAAGGAAAGGCTGAAAGGAATTTTTTTTTTTTTAACAAGTCGGCTGTCTCCCACCGAGGCAGGGTGACCCAAAAAGAAAGAAAATCCCCAAAAAGAAAATACTTTCATCATCATTCAACACTTTCACTCCACTCATACATAATCACTGTCTTTGCAGAGGCACTCAGATACTACAGAAGAAAGGAATACCCTTAACAAATAGTGGGTTGTCTTCTATTTTGTAGAAGATGCATCAATGTAAGTCATATGTATCATTAATACACAAATGTGGTGCAAGGTAAGATTCCATACATAAATAACCTGCACATAATAAAAGCTTACGATGATGTTTCAGTCTGACTTGGACCATTTACAAAGTCACACTAATACAAAGTGTGACTTTGTAAATAATCAAAGTCGGACCGAAATGTCGTGGTAAGCTTCTCTCTTTTATGTACTAGTTATTTGAGTATTGTTTCAGTCACTGTTCTCAACACAAGTTACTATGGCACTGACATAAACATTTCTTCTTTTTGGGCCACCCTGTCTCGGTGGGAAATGGCCGGTGTGTCAAAATAAAAACTGTACCAGATATTTTAATCTGGACAAATATAGCTTTGTAAGACTTTCTCACTAGAGCAGCTATTAACTGCATAAGATAACATGTCTTCTCACCAATATGGCTGTTATCTATGAGATAACATGTCTTCATTCTGGAATAGTTATCTCTATAAGACAACATGAAATTTTTGCATGGTTGCTATGGCACTTGAAACAGGTACAGTATACTACAGCTGTTACAATACAACTTTAAATACTTTAATATTTAGCAATACAGTTCTTACTGTAAATTTGTACATTGTTTTAAAGTGTTATCTATTGTATTCCTACATTCAGATATATGCAATGTAGATTTCTTCTACTCGTAAATAAGCCTAAAGTACAGTGCCTGTGCTTTGAAGAAAGGGTGAGATATTTGCTGTTTAAAGTGGCATCTGAACTGTAGTATCGGCATGCCTATGGCAAGACATTGATGGAGTGAATGATGGTGAAAGTGATTTCTTTCTTAGGTCACCCTAACTCGGTGAGAGACGGCAATTAATACCCTGAGGGATTGCTAAATTTCCTTTAAGACACACTATAGCAACTGTGTGTGTGTGTGGATAATATAAAAATCCTATGCATATAAAAAATCAAAATGACTGTCAAGCCACTTAAAAGTTTTATATACACTGAGAAAATGCAATGACAAACTGGTGACTGAATGCAACATAGATAAGTGCCACATAGGAAAAAATAGGATTAAGTGAAAACTGTACATGAGAATACTGTGTCAAGTCTGGATAACACTGGAGAACTCCACAGGCAAGTGGAAAGGAATTCTTCCTCTGTAAGGCGTGTGCCATAAGAGGCGACTAAAATGCTGAGAACAAGTGGTTAGTAACCCCTTCTCCAGCAGCTGAGTCCTGGAGGTGGGAAGTACAGTGCATGCACTCCATAGGAGGGGTTTGGGATAGTTGCTGTTTAGAGTGACATCTAAACTGTCATTATATATATACCTCTTGCAAGACAATGATAGTGTGAATGATGGTAAAGGTGTTTCTTTCTTGAGTCACCCTGCCTTGGTGGGAGATGACAGCAGATAAGAGATCAATGGAAGGCCACATCAGTGTATTAGAGAAGCTCCTCCTATACCACAAACCTTCAAAATACATTTCAGATATATAATGTCTATGGATAGTTAATTGCTAACTAATTTTTACTTACACCATAAGTAAAATATGCAACTGCAGTTGGTGTTCATAAAGAAATCAAAAGGGATAATGCAGAATGGCTCCCAGAGTTAAGAAATATGAATTAAAAAGAAACGATACCAAAAATACATTTTTGGTAGATGGAGTTATGGCAACCAAACAAAAAAATCGTAAAAATTAGGATAAAACAGATATGTTAAGAAATATTTCTTAGCACCATCAACTAGAACAATAGGACACAGCTGTAAAATATAAAAAAAAATTGCCAAAAGACCACTAGCAAAATATTTCTTTCCAACATAGCACATTGCTGGAATGAAATCCATGAGGATCAGGATGCTCTACAACCACTGAAAATTTAAAAAAAATTAATAAAAATTACTGAAGATGAGGTACTACATGCATAGCTCTGATCCAGCATCTACTAACAGGTATAATAGGTAATCACATATATGTACATAAACATACACACATACCACAAAAACACTAAAACAAAAGCTACCGTTTAAGAAGGTCCTCAAACTCTGATTCGGAGACATTAAATCCTATATTCAGCCTGTTCCTACTACTCACTAAGCTTGCCTCCGTCTGATCTATAGTAACAGTGTGCTGGTGATCATTTGCTTGATCAAGTAAAACTTGTGCCTTTGCACCATTTTCACTACCACTAACTGCTTGATTAATAGGCGATGGATTATGAAAATCAGAATTAGTTTCTAGAGCGCCAGCAAAAGTTAGGCGAGGCATTGATGGCTCACTACTAGAATGAGTTGTATCTAATTTCAAGTTCAGATTGGGTGCAGTGTGTGAATTTAACGACTGTCCAACTGTACCATAACTCCGGGAAGGAAGATTAACTTCGGAATGAACACTATGACTCTGGGGCAATATTAATGTATTACCATTTGTATTTACTTGTGAAGATGTCATGATGTGTTGCTGATATACAGGTGGACCAAGGTTAGGATCCTGACTCTGACTAATACTAGCCGTTGCTTCCTGAAGCTTGAACAGCATCTCACTGAGATCAGTTGTGTCTCCTGAAGTGTCTAGCAGCTTAGGTGCATCACAACCATCTCCGTTTCCGCTAACTACCAATCCCGTTCCTTCGCTCAACAGTCGTGGCAGGTCCTCTGCTGTAATATCTAAGTCGCCGAGGGGCATCTGTTGCATTGTATTAACTTGAGGTATGGTAGACGTAGACATAAGAGAAGAATCAATATTTGATAAGGGCAAACAAGAAGAGATGGCAGAAACTGGATTAGTGTTATGGCTGGTAAAATTGGGGACTGGAAGAGGTAGACTTGAGGTTACACTTGCTGATGTGTGTGGGACACACGGTGCTGCTGGACTCATGGTCAAACTAGTACTGCTCATTGAAACATGATCATTATTTATTGGCATGTTAAAATGTTGGGCAGAAACTGGTAAACCTGTGGTCCCTTCAGGCATGGTAGACGATGACGGTGATGACGAAGAGGATGATATGGAAGTTTGTAAATGACCGGGACCTAAATCAGGCTCAGAAGAGATCTGGGCAGAAAGGCTAAATGAAGAGAGATCCAAATTATGGGTTGCATCCTCAAGGGCCTTGTTGACACAACCAACGTTATTATACTCTTCAACCTTCCTCGGATATGTTGCAATATCAATGCCTGCAATATTACAGTGTAGACTCTGGTCATCATTAAGTACAACAGTAGACTTCTGGTCTAAACCTTTTTCACACGTCTCTCTCTCTCTTCGAATTCTCTTTGAAGCCGTTTCATCGATGAGTTTATCATCCATTTCCAATTCTTGTTTTATCACATCAGTATTTACTGGTGCTGTTAAACTGTTGTTCATTAATGCTGAACTTGCATCAGCAGAACAAAGAATGGAAGGTGAGTGTGACTGTTCTTGTTCTTTGTAAACACCACTTGCAATTCCCAGGACACTGGCAAGATAATCACACACCTGAAAAGGAAATATAATTGAGAGAGAAATATATACTGAACATAGAGGGTGACAGGGAAAGAAAGTACAGGAGGGCCCCACTTACACAGCAGGTTAGGTTCTGGGCTACTGTAGGGCCCCACTTACACAGCAGGTTAGGTTCTGGGCTACTGTAGGGCTTTGCTTATACAGCAGGTTAGGTTCTGGGCTACTGTAGGGCCTTGCTTATACAACAGGTTAGGTTCTGGACTATTATAGGACCCTACATATAAACAGGTTAGGTTCTGGGCTACTGCAGTAAAGCAAAAATTGCTGTAAAGTGAAACATAGCCTTTTTAACTTTCAAATGCATATAAAAGCCTGATAACATATTTACACTATCATATATTAAGTGAGCAATAGTGCTAGGCCTAAAAATGCATGTACAGTACACACATTACTTACAATAAAATATTTTGCCCTTAGCTTATAGAGTGGTGAATATATTTATTGTAGGAAGTCTGAATAAATGAAGAATGGGTATAACTGAAAACCACTGCATTAGCAAAATGCTGTAAAGCGGGGGCCCCCTCATTTGCAAACAGCTCCAGGGAAAAAAAATCTACCTTTTTCCCCTGAAGCATGTTTATTCTCTTCTCTGAGGCTATTTTTTTTTTTATTAACACATCGGCCGATTCCCACCAAGGCAGGGTGGCCCGAAAAAGAAAAACTTTCATCATCATTCACTCCATCACTGTCTTGCCAGAGGGGTGCTTTACACTACAGTTATAAAACTGCAACATTAACACCCCTCCTTCAGAGTGCAGACACTGTACTTCCCATCTCCAGGACTCAAGTCCGGCCTGCCGGTTTCCCTGAATCCCTTCATAAATGTTACTTTGCTCACACTCCAACAGCACGTCAAGTATTAAAAACCATTTGTCTCCATTCACTCCTATCAAATACGCTCACACATGCTTGCTGGAAGTCCAAGCCCCTCACACACAAAACTTCCTTTACCCCCTCCCTCCAACCTTTCCTAGGCCGACCCCTACCCCGCCTTCCCTCCACTACAGATTTATACACTCTCGAAGTTATTCTATCTCGTTCCATTCTCTCTACATGTCCGAACAACCCCTCCTCAGCTCTCTGGATAATAGTTTTGGTAATCCCGCACCTCCTCCTAATTTCCAAACTCCGAATTCTCTGCATTATATTCACACCACACATTGACCTCAGACATGACATCTCCACTGCCTCCAGCCTTCTCCTCATTGCAACATTCATCACCCATGCTTCACACCCATATAAGAGTGTTGGTATAACTATACTCTCATATATTCCCTTCTTTACTTCCATGGACAAAGTTCTTTGTCTCCACAGACTCCGAAGTGCTCCACTCACCCTTTTTCCCTCATCAATTCTATGATTCACCTCATCCTTCATAGACCCATCTGCTGACATGTCCACTCCCAAATATCTGAATACATTCACCTCCTCCATACTCTCTCCCTCCAATCTGATATCCAATCTTTCGTCACCTAATCTTTTTGTTATCCTCATCACCTTACTCTTTCCTATATTCACTTTCAATTTTCTTCTTTTACACACCCTACCAAATTCATCCACCAACCTCTGCAACTTCTCTTCAGAATCTCCCAAAAGCAGTGTCATCAGCAAAAAGCAACTGCGACAACTCCCACTTTGTATTTAATTCTTTATCTTTTAACCCCACACCTTTTGCCAAGACCCTCGCATTCACTTCTCTTACAACCCCATCTATAAATATACAGTGGACCCCCGAGTTTCGTAAAAACTTCACTCCTGAAGTCTGCTCAAGCGCTATTACCGAACGAATTTACTCCCTTAAGGAAAAATGTCACGTAGGTTAGTCTATTTCAGACCCCCAAAAATACACTTCCACAAGCACTTACAATATTATACTTACATAATTGTACGATTTCCGGGGTTTACGAAACTCGGGGGTCCACTGTATTGAACAACCACGGTGACATCACACATCCTTGTCTAAGGCCCACTTTTACTGGGTAATAGTCCCCTTCCCTCCTACACACTAACTTGAGCCTCACTATCCTCATAAAAACTCTTCACTGCTTTCAGTAACCTACCTCCTATTCCATACACCTGCAACATTTGCCACATTGCCACCCTATCATACGCCTTTTCCAAATCCATAAATGCCACAAAAACTTCTTTACCCTTATCCAAATACTGTTCACCTATATGTTTCACTGTAAACACTTGGTCTACACACCCCCTACCTTTCCTAAAGCCCCCTTGTTCATCTGCTATCCTGCTTTCTGTCTTACTCTTAATTCTTTCAATAATAACTCTACCATACACTTTACCAGGTACACTCAACAGACTTATTCCCCTATAATTTTTGCACTCTCTTTTGTCCCCTTTGCCTTTATACAAAGGAACAATACACGCTCTCTGCCAATCCCTAGGTACCTCACCCTCTTCCGTACATTTATTAAATAATAGCACTAACCACTCCAAAACTATATCCCCACCTGCTTTTAACATTTCTATCTTTATCCCATCAATCCCAGCTGCCTTACCCCTTTCATTCTACCCACTGCCTCACGAACTTCTCCCACACTCACAACTGGCTCTTCCACACTCCTACAAGATGTTATTCCTCCTTGCCCTATACACGAAATCACAGCTTCCCCGTCTTCATCAACATTTAACAACTCCTCAAAATATTCCCTCCATCTTCCCGATACCTCTAACTCTCCATTTAATAACTCTCCTCTCCTATTTTTAACTGTCAAATCCATTTGTTCCCTAGGCTTCCTCAACTTATTAATCTCACTCCAAAACTTTTTTTTATTTTCAAAAAATTTGTTGATAACATCTCACCCACTCTCTCATTTGCTCTCTTTTACATTGCTTCACCACTCTCTTAACCTCTCTTTTCTCTTCATATACTCTTCCCTCCTTGCATCACTTCTACTTTGTAAAACCTCTCATATACTAACTTTTTCTCCCTTACTACTCTCTTTACATCATCATTCCACCAATCACTCTTCTTCCCTCCCGCACCCACTCGCCTGTAACCACAAACTTCTGCTGAACACTCTAACACTACATTTTCAAATCTACCTCATACATCTTCGACCCCATTGCCTACACTCTCACTAGCCCATCTATCCTCCAATAGTTGTTTATATCTTACCCTAACTGCCTCCTCTTTTAGTTTATAAACCTTCACCTCTCTCTTACTTACTGCTTCTATTTACCTTGTATCCCATCTACCTTTTACTCCCACTGTAGCTATAACTAAAAAGTGATCTGATTGATTGATTGATTGATTGATATATATATATATATATATATATATATATATATATATATATATATATATATATATATATATATTAATTTTTTCAACAAGTCGGCCAGTCTCCCACCTAGGCAGGGTGACCCAAAAGAAAGAAAATCCCCAAAAGAAAATACTTTCATCATCATTCAACACTTTCACCACACTCATACATAATCACTGTCTTTGCAGAGGCGCTCAGATACGACAGCTGAGAATAGTCCCTCCCAGCTGTCACTATCCCAGACCCCTCCTTTAAAGTGCAGGCATTGTACTTCCCATTTCCAGGACTCAAGTCCAACTAAATCAATTACCTGGTTTCCTGAATCCCTTCACAAAATGTTACCCTGCTCACACTCCAACAGCTTGTCAGGTCCCAAAACCATTCGTCTCCATTCACTCCTATCTAACACGCTCACACATGCTTGCTGGAAGTCCAAGCCCTCGCCCACAAAACCTCCTTTACCCCTCCCTCCAACCTTTTCTAGGATGACCCCTACCCCGCTTCCTTCCCTACAGATTTATACGCTCTCCAAGTCATTCTACTTTGATCCAGTCTCTCTAAATGACCAAACCACCTCAACAACCCCTCTTCAGCCCTCTGACAAATACTTTTAGTAACTCCAAACCTTCTCCTAATTTCCACATTCGAATTTTCTGCATAATATTTACACCACACATTACCCTTAGACAGGACATCTCCACTGCCTCCAGCCGCCTCCTCGCTGCAGCATTTGCAACCCATGCTTCACACCCATATAAGAGTGTTGGTACCACTATACTTTCTACATTCCTTTTTTGCCTCCATGGATAACGTTTTTGTCTCCACAGATACCTCAACGCACCACTCACCTTTTTCCTTCATTAATTCTATGGTTAACCTCATCCTTCATAAACCCATCCGCTGACACGTCAACTCCCAAATATCTGAAAACATTTACTTCTTCCATAATCCCTCTCTCCAATGTGATATCCAATTTTTCTTTATTTAAATAGTTTGATACCCTCATCACCTTACTCTTATCTATGTTCACTTTCAACTTTCTACCTTTACACACCCTCCCAAACTCGTCCACTAACCTTTGCAACTTTTCTTTAGAATCTCCCATAAGCACAGTATCATCAGCAAAAAGTAACTGTGTCAACTCCCATACTTCTATATATTCTAATATATTTTAATTGAAAAATATGGAAGTACCATGTAAAAGCATAATACCATATATAACTTGCATCCAATTTTCTAAGTTTGCCTTCTTTGAAAAAAAAAATCTTGTTTGATCTAAAATTTTACTAACATCTATTACTATAAAGTATTGATAATGTTACAAAGGCAATGTTTAGAATCCAGCTTTCTAAAATGTTTAGAAAAGCTGTTCAAAGTATATTTACTTTGAAATAATTAATAAGAGTGCCTACCAGCATCTGAACTGTAGTATCCACACATCTCTTGCAAGACAGTGATAAAGTGAATGATGGTGAAAGTTTTTCTTTTTCGTGTCACCCTTCCTCAGTGCAAGACGGCCAGTGTTTAAAAAACCTGAAAGGTGTTATGTGTGCGCTCTTGGCAAGACAGCAGCTGCAAAAATGATGATGAATGTACTTCATCTTTGGGTTACCCAACTTTGAAGGGAACTAAGAAAAAATATATACTTACCTTGACAGTACTGACACATGCCAGGTCTTCACTCATCACTTGGTTACTGACACTTTCTTCACCTTTAACCAATAAGTTACCATCCCTGGCAAGTGACTTCTCATTCTTGACTATTGCCATCTGCTTCACAACATCATCTGAGTCCAACTTGCTGCTCTCCACATTATCACAACATTCACATTCCTTATTTGATATAGGAACATTGTGCTTGTGACCAAATTCTTGACCATCATTGTACAAAACTTCTTGGAAAGGTTCCATTTGTTTTTGAAAGTCTTCTTTACACTCTTCGAGAAGACTTTGCAATATACGAAGTTTGTCTTGCCATGACCAATGTGAGCCACTGGCATTGCTTCCCTGGGCTTGAAAACAAAGTACCTGCCATGGAGTCAAATTCTCGACCAGACGTTTGCCGACTGCTTTCTGGATCTCTTCAGAGCTATAACCACTAAGAATCTGCAGAAACATAAGTCTGGTAAGAATCATTTTTGCCATAATGCCTTTTCAATCATCTATATATAAATTACTACAGTCCAAATACCATAAAGCCTTTTCAGTCATCTATATAAGTTACTAAGTCTAGAATAAGTGAAGAGGGACATGTGTAATCTACATTTATTTAGCAAACCCAAAGACACTTAATACCTCACAAAAAATTCTATCCTGATTGAGCAAAATACAATACTGTACATTGATTTTTCTCTCTCACTGTGACTAAGGTATATAGAATACACAAAGCAGGCAAAATACCATGACTGGAGCAATACACAAATAACCTGCACACACAAATGAATGAAACTTATGACGACATTTCAGTCTGACTCGAATTTGATTTCTATGTGTAACAAATTAATCAGTATACTGTTTCACACAGTATATTACTCTACTTCATATGGTCCACAAATCATATATCAACAAATTGCAATTAGTAATCCTATTTCATGCTTTAACCCTTTCAGGGTCCAAGGCCATTTTTGGAAGGGGTGCACCAGTGTCCAAGAATTTTAAAAAAAAAATTGCTTATTTTTTCTTATGAAATGGTAGAGAATCGAAATTTACAAAATTATGCTCTCATGAATTTTGATGTGTCAGCGATATTTACACATCGGCAATTTTGCCGACTTTGACTCCCATTTTAGGCCAATTACATTATTCCAGTCGACCAAATTCTTAGTTATTTCACTAGTATTACTTCTATTCTATCGATTGAGCACAAGAAATCGCCCAGTCAACTGTTTCAACTACAAAATAAAGTGATTGGAAATTGGTAATTTAGCCAATTTAACTCAAAGTTCAAAATATTCCAATTTTAAAATAGGGTGCAGAATAAACAATGCAGGCATTCCTGGCACTAAACTAACATTTCCTCTGTTCATTAGTTACATTTTCAGTCTTTACAAATGAATTCCATTTGTATTTTTTATTCACATAATGAATTTTTATTCAAACCAAAAAATGGAAGATTTACTGTTATGCAATATTGTAATAATTTTACAAATAATATCACCACATTTGTGAACGTATATTAGACCCACCAACTGGCACGTATTAGACGTGTGAGGTCATTTGTTTACTCTTCAACATCGGCAAAAATTTAACATTTCCGCTACTTTGAGCTCAGTTTCAAGCCATTTACTGTACAGTCAACCACCGGTGCTCGACGGTGTCGGAGGTCGTCCAAATCGGTGTTCGACAGATTTTTTTACAAGAATTTTGGCTCGGTATTAGGCGATCTGCTCGGAGTTGGACGAGTTGGCTATTCGTCCCAGACGCGTACGCGTGTCCCAGCTGGGCCCGGGCACTCCACGGAGCGTCAGTGTGCTATTGTTTACAAGCGAGAGCGACCACCCTCCATGCATTCATACCAGTATATTGTCATTATTCCACTGTTTTTAGTGCTTGCAACTGCTAAATAAGCCACCATGGGCCCCAAGAAAGCTCCTAGTGCCAAGAATGTAGTAAAGAGTGTTGCAGGGAGTGAAGCAGGGATACAGGGAGTGTAGCATTCATGCAGGGAGTGTAGCATTCATGCAGGGAGTGTAGCATTCATGCAGGGAGTGTAGCATTCATGCAGGGAGTGTAGCATTCATGCAGGGAGTGTAGCATTCATGCAGGGAGTGTAGCATTCATGCAGGGAGTGTAGCATTCATGCAGGGAGTGTAGCATTCATGCAGGGAGTGCAGCATTCATGCAGGGAGTATAGCATTCATGCAGGGAGTGTAGCATTCAAAGAAAAAGGCCAGTAACCCCAGAAAAGAACTTGCCACCTGCAGTGTTAATGGAAGGGGATTCCCCTTCCAAACACTAGCATACTACTCCATCTTCTCCCCTCCTCCCGTCTTCCACACATCAACAACTATTCAATAAATGTAAGTGACATGTTATTTTACTATTATTTCTTAATTTTTCATAAAATTGTGTATAATTTAATGTCAAAAAGTTCAAAAAAATATTTTATTTTAACACTTTTGGATGTCTGAAACGGATTAATTTTATTTCCATTATTTCTTATGGGGAAAATAGAATCGGAGTTCGACCAAACCGGTGGTCGACGGGCCCTCTGGAACGGATTACTGACGAGAACCGGGGGTTGACTGTACTAAAACCAATCAAAATCATCTCTATATCTGTAATATATCTTCCATTCTATCAAATGAGACCAAGAAATCGCAAATACAGTGGACCCTCGGTTAACGAATACCCCGGAAATCGTGCAATTATGTAAGTATAATTTTGTAAGTTCTTGTGGAAGTGTATTTTTGGGGGTCTGAAATAGACTAACCTACGTGAAATTTTTCCTTAAGGGAGTAAATTCGTTCGGTAATGGCACTTGAGCAGACTTCAGGAGTGAAGTTTTTACGAAACTCGGGGGTCCACTGTACAACTATAAAAATTATACGAAAAAACACTGCAAAGTCACTTTTAATCGAAAATTACGGTTTCAGTTTTTTTTTTCTCATTATGCATTGTGTGCTGCAGGATTTGTTTTATGTGGTGCACACTTACCACATAGATGTATTCTCTCATATCTAGGCCCAAATTTACCACTCAAAGCTTATCTGAGTGAGCTGAGCTCATGACGTAGAACTACGGTTTGGACCCTGAAAGGGTTAATCAGATTATTATACTGTTTATAATATTGCTTTTATTTCTTCCTTAATAATTGTGTTGAGGGACTGATTACCTCACCTCTCCACTACTTTTGTTATCTCCAGTGTTTATCATCTGTATTTCAACTGAAGAAGCCTGGTAAGCATGGGGAACTTTTTTTGTCAATACAGATACCCAACTGTTGCATGCTTGTCTTATTCATCTATGATACAGTGACTGGAACAATACACAAATAACCCACATAGGAAAGAGAGAAAATCTTATGACATAGTTTCGGTCCAACTTTTCTCTCTCCTACGTACAGGTTATTTGTGTGGTCATCTCGTCAGTGCTGCACACCATTAATATGATGGTGTCAAAAAATACTGTCATTTAATCACTGCCATATTCTTACAACTGCACCTGTAGTCCTAAATTTCTGACAAGTGGTGCATGATCTTACATATTTCAAGACACGCCACATTCCCGGCCAATAAAAATATTGCTGCCCCTTTTTTTAACTATTGCAAGCCTTGTGGTCAAAAATATTATCATTAAAATTATCTCTTTTTCTTAACTATTACAAGCTTTGTGGTCTCAATAATACTGTCATTAACATTATTTTCTTAACTACAGTGGTACCCCAAGTTTCGGCCACATCCCAACTCAAACAATTATGTAAATGTATTATTGTAAGTGCTTTTGTAAGTGTATTTTTGGGAGTCTGAAAAAGACTAATATAATTTACATTATTCCTTATGGGAACAAATTTGTTTGGTAACGACACTCGAACAGCCTCCTGGATCGAATTATGGCCGAAACTCAGGGTTCCACTGTATTATAAACTTTCAAAAAATCAAGAGAACATCAGTTAACTAGTGCAATAGCTTACCTTCTCTAACATGTTAATAGGTGAAGCAACAGGTGGTGGAGGTTGATTCATGGCTGCTGTTGCAGATCTGGCCGGCCCACCTCTCGACCCTCTGCCTTTGCTACGACTTCCTCTTCTTCCCCGGCGGCTTCTGCCTCGGCCTGGTTTAACTGGAGTCAGTTCGTGGGGAACGTCAAACTGAGGGGTCTGTGTATTTGTGAGAGGTGGTGTGTATGAGGCAGTCTCGGTGGGCGTAGGCTGGGTAGTCAGAGTCTCCATGGGTAAGCTGGGTTCTCCACTAGTCTCTGAAGCTTGAGTGCCCGGGGTAGGGCTTAGAACTGACTTGTTTACTTCACCCCCATCATCTGTTATGGCCTTGAAAGAATCTGATAATGTTTTAATAGCAGAATAAGACTGCTTAAGGTCACTTTGGAGTTCTTGACGATGGTCAGGAAATTTTTTATAATGGGCTTCAATTCTTCCCATGTACAGTTTACCACATGTCAAACAGGTATAGCGGAGGCGAGTTGTAGGAGGAACTGAACGTTTCTTCCGTCGAGGTAACTCAACTGCTGGAAAAAATGCACCAATATTAAATACAATTACATTTTCCCCACATATAAGGCACAATTTTTTCACCACAAAGAGAGTCTCGGAAAATCAGCGAGGTGTGTGTGTGTGTGTGTGTATGTGTGTCTTATATGCTAAAGGTCAGAAACAGGAGTAGGCTTTGAGTTACTTGCAAGTGGTGATTTCAGTGCTGCAGTACTGGTAAACTGAACTTCCCTAAAAAACTTCTAACCTCCCTGAAAACTTTCAATAACCTTGAAATCTTCTAACCTCTCTGAAATCTTCTACCAACCTCCCTGAAATCTTCTAACAACCTCCCTACAAACTTCTACCAGCCTCCCTAAAAATTAGTTTCCCAGATTACTTCAATGTGAGCAGTAGTTACCATAAATTATAATTTACATATTACAGGTACCAAGAGGTAGTAGGTTGGTAGACAGCAACCACCCAGGGAGGTACTACCATCCTGCCAAGTGAGTGTAAAACGAAAGCCTGTAATTGTTTTACATTATGGTAGGATTGCTGGTGTCTTTTTTCTGTCTCATAAACATGCAAGATTTCAGGTATGTCTTGTTACTTCTACTTACACTTAGGTCACACTACACATGCATGTACAAGCATATACTATTACCATCCAGCTTACGACTGTATGTCTGGCAGCAGGGCTAGGCGGGCCAATGTATACCGCCGTATGACAGATGACGCAACGCGCCATCTCGAGAGAGCTCTCACATCACTCGGGCAGTAGTAGTAAAATATTTAGTAAAAAGTAACATATGATACTATGTAGGTACTTTATATAGCAAAGGTTTGGCATTATGCCCTACCCAGTATGTCGGCAATTTTCTAAGGTTCAACTTGCATCCATTTTCATTGACGACTGGTTGGTCCGAACCAAGCTCGGTCATAAGTCGGATGGTACTAGTATAAGAACATAAGAAAGAAGGAACACTGCAGCAGGCCTACTGGCCCATGCGAGGCAGGTCCAAGTCACCTCCCGGCTTAAACCAATGACCCACCTAGTCAGGTCAGGTCACATCCACTTATGGAAGGGGCACGGCATCAGACCTATTAGCACAAGCTAGTCAGGTCCAACTCACACCCACCCACACTCACTCATGTATTTATTTAACCTATTCTTAAAACTACACAACATCTTAGCTTCTATGACGGTACTTAGGAGTTTGTTCCACACAACCCTCTGGTTTTTCTTCTATTTTTTTACTAGTTCTTGTTCTTGTTTATTTCCTCTTTTCTACATGGGGAAGTGGAACAGAATTCTTCCTCTGCAAGCCATGCATGTTGTAAGAGGCAACTAAAATGCTGAGAGCAAGAGGCTAATAACCCCTTCTCCTGTATATATTACTAAAGTTAAAAAGAGAAACTTTTGTTTTTCTTTTTGGGCCACCCCGCCTTGGTGAGATATGGCCGGTTTGTTGAAAAAAGATTACAGGTACCATCTATAAACAACAGGTAACCGTGCTAGTTTAGGTGGTTGGTGCGGTGGAGCAGATGACAGGCTGTGCAAGCCGGGGCTTGGTGGATAAGGCAGATTTTCTCCATTAAACTTGTTGGTTTTCTAAACTATTTATCACATCTGTCAGACACTGGAACATCATGGGATTTTGATACAAGGAATTCTTCAATACTTGTCCAACCTTTGGACGAAGATCTACTTATACTAGTGGATGGTTCCACTGTGACTCTGCCTCCTCCTGCTCCAACTCACCTGACTACAGTATATAAACCACTTCTTCGAGCATATGCTGTACTCTCTTCAAGACTGATGGTCTAAACACATCGATTCCAGGCTAAAGGACTGATTACCTCAAACTCCTCTATTTCCACTGTTCTTCTTTGTATTGGACTGATGAAGCCACTGGCTGGCAAAGCATTTCCTAAATAAAGATTTCAAATGTTGTACAAGCATCTCATTCTTCATTAAACTGTTTAACTTACAGCATTTATTTCATTGAGAGGGGCATGAAGTAGTACACAACACAGTATTCAAATCTAAGGATGAATATGATGACCAGATTACCACTTGATGGCGCCTCGTGTTGGCAGTGATAGATTAACGAAATCTACCTAACACTCACTTTCAATCACCAGGCCTAGAAAGCACTTCAATTATTTTTTCCCCAGAATATACCTGCCAAAACTGGGGTGTCTCATATGCCAGAAAATACAATATACATCTCACAAAAGAAGTGACTCATTATCTAGCTAAATAAAGGAAAACTAAAAACAACAAAGAATAGACAAAGAATCGCTAATTACTTGTGTTTGGAATACACTCAACTTTACTCCAATAGCTTCGACTCTAAACAAAAAACATGGCAAAAGAATCTATACTATACTAGAAAAAATTTATTAGTACAAATGGCACACTAGTGTACTAATGCTCAAGGTATTCTCATAGTAGTACAAGAGTGTACAAATACTCAAAGACATCCTCATGGGTGCTACACCAGTGACCTAAATTGCAAGTAACATGTAAATACAGTGGTACCCCGAGTTTCGTACTTTATTCGTTCCAGAAGGCTGTTCGAGTGCCGTTACTGAACGAATTTGTTCCCATAAGGAATAATGTAAATTAGATTACTGTAGTTCATTTCAGACCCCCAAAAATAGTATCTGAGCTCCTCTGCAAAGACAGTGATTATGTATGAGTGTGGTGAAAGTGTTGAATGATGATGAAAGTTTTTTCTTTTTGGGGATTTTCTTTCTTTTTGGGTCACCCTGCCTCGGTGGGAGACGGCCGACGTTGAAAAAAAAAAAAAAAAAATACACTTACAAAAGCACTTACAATAATACACTTACATAATTGTTCGAGTTGGGAGCTGTACGAAACTTGGGGTACCACTGTATATTATACCCCAAAAATTCTCTGAAGTCATAGTAATCATGTAACTGAAGTAGAAATACAGTGAACCCCGAGTAATGAACACCCCGGAAATCGTACAATTATGTAAGTATAATATTGTAAGTGCTTGTGGAAGTGTATTTTTGGGGTTCTGAAATAGACTAACCTACGTGACATTATTCCTTAAGGGAGTAAATTCGTTCGATAATGGCACTTGAGCAGGCTTCTTGAATGAAGTTTTTACGTTACTCGGGGGTCCACTGTACTATGTTAATATACATATGCTGAAACATTAGTGTATGGAGATAATTTTATTTTGAATGCACTGGCTGTCTCACACAAAAGCAGGGTGACCTAAAAAGAGAAACGAAAGTTTTTCTTTTTACATTTTGTAATTTATACAGAAGGGGTTACTAGCCTCCTTTGCTCCCGGCATTTAGTTGCCTTTTATGACACACGACGTACAGAGAATGGTGTAATTACGGAGAATGGTGCAATTACCCTTCCTTATAGTATACTGAGAGAAATACTTTTTCTTATCACGCTGGCCATCTTCCACTGAGGCAGGTTGACCTGTAAAAGAAATGCTTTCACCATCATTCACACTATCATTCTCTTGCCAAAGGCGCCCAGCTACTAATTAATTACTGCACCTGGCTCGGGTAGTTTGTCGTCAGGGTCAATGTGATGGTGGTCATCATAGTCCGAGTAGCCAACACCGGGGGAGTCCTTGTCTTTATTGTCGTTCTTGAAATTAATAGGATGAAGGTGCTTGAAATCCTTCATCATGTGACGAGGTGGTCTTGATATACGACCCGAGCGAGTGCGATTAATTTGTTTGTTTCTCTCTTCGGTTTCATCCTAGGAAGAAATGAAGCTTGTAGAATATTTATATAAAAAATAACTAATTAAAAATTTGAGGCTAAACATCTAAAAGCATTTCACTGGGTAACTTTCTCATTTGTTTTACTGGGAAGTAAAGTACAGTATATACAGTGGTACCTCGAGTTTCGACCATAATTCGTTCCAGAAGGCTCTTCGAGTGCCGATAACCAAACGAATTTGTTCCCATAAGAAATAATGTAAATTAGATTAGTCCATTTCAGACCCCCAAAAATACACTTACAAAAGCACTTACAATAATACACTTACATAATTGTTCGAGTTGGGAGCTGTTCGAAACTCGAGGTACCACTGTACCAGTATTTCCTCTCTACTATAGAATATTTGTTTAAAAGAGCACTCAGTCCTTCAGCCTAGAGTCTGTGTGCTCAGTCCAGGCTGAGGGACTGATTACCTGAGGTAATCAGTCCCTCAGTGACCTGAGGTAATCAGGTCACTTGTCATCTTCCATCTTCCTCTGTACAGTGGTCCCTCGGTTTTCGCCAAAAATTCGTTCCAGAATGCTGCTCAAGTGCCATTACCGAACAAATTTACTTCCTTAAGAAATAATGTCATGTAGGTTAGTCTATTTCAGACCCCCAAAAATACACTTGCAACAGCACTCACGAAAATACACTTACATAAATGTTTGAAATTGGAGATGCACGAAAACCGAGGGACCACTGTATTGGACTGAAGAAGCCACTGGTTGGTGAAACATTTCCAGGAAAAAAGATATCCAAATGCTGCACAAGCGTCTCATGTATAATGGTGCATTGTAACATAAATGTGCTGCATTGTAACATAAATGTGCTGCATTTTAACATATAGGTGCTGTATTGTAACATAAAGGTGCTGCATTGTAACATAAAGGTGCTGCATTGTAACATAAAGGTGCTGCATTGTAACAAAGGTTTTTTTTTTTTTCAACAAGACGGCCGTCTCCCACCGAGGCAGGGTGACCCAAAAAGAAAGAAAATCCCCAAAAAGAAAATACTTTCAACATCATTCAACACTTTCACCACACTCATACATAATCACTGTCTTTGCAGAGGAGCTCAGATACGACAGCTGAGAATAGTCCCTCCCAGCTGTCACTATCTCAGACCCCTCCTTTAAAGTGCAGGCATTGTACTTCCCATTTCCAGGACTCAAGTCCAACTAAATCAATTAACTGGTTTCCCCGAATTCCTTCACAAAATGTTACCCTGCTCACACTCCAACAGATCGTCATGTCCCAAAAACCATTCGTCTCCATTCACTCCTATCTAACACGCTCACACATGCTTGCTGGAAGTCCAAGCCCCTCGCCCACAAAACCTCCTTTACCCTTCCTCCAACCTTTCTAGGACGACTCCTACCCCGCCTTCCTTCCCTACAGATTTATACGCTCTCTCAAGTCATTCTACTTTGATCCATTCTCTCTAAATGACCAAACCACCTCAACAACCCCTCTTCAGCCCTCTGACAAATACTTTTAGTAACTCCACACCTTCTCCTAATTTCCACATTCCGAATTTTCTGCATAATATTTACACCACACATTCCCCTTAGACAGGACATCTCCACTGCCTCCAGCCTCCTCCTCGCTGCAGCATTTGCAACCCATGCTTCACACCCATATAAGAGTGTTGGTACCACTATACTTTCGTACATTAACTTCTTTGCCTCCATGGATAACGTTTTTTGTCTCCACAGATACCTCAATGCACCACTCGCCTTTTTTCCTTCATCAATTCTATGGTTAACCTCATCCTTCATAAACCCATCCGCTGACACGTCAACTCCCAAATATCTGAAAACATTTACTTCTTCCATAATCCCTCTCTCCAATGTGATATCCAATTTTTCTTGATTTAAATCGTTTGATACCCTCATCACCTTACTCTTATCTATGTTCACTTTTAAGTTTCTACCTTTACACACTCTCCCAAACTCGTCCACTAACCTTTGCAACTTTTCTTTAGAATCTCCCATAAGCACAGTATCATCAGCAAAAAGTAACTGTGTCAACTCCCATTTTGCATTTAATTCTCCATAATTTAATCCCACCCTCTCCCCAACACCCTAGCATTTACTTCTTTACAACCCCATCTATAAATATATTAAACAACCATGGTGACATTACACATCCCTGTCTAAGACCTACTTTTACCGGGAAGTAATCTCCCTCTCTCCTACACACCCTAACCTGAGCCTCACTATCCTCATAAAAACTCTTTACAGCCTTCAGTAACTTACTACCTATTCCATACACTTGCAACATTTGCCACATTGCTCCCCTATCCACTATCATATGCCTTTTCTAAATCCATAAATGCAATAAAAACTTCTACCTTTATCTAAATACTGTTCACATATATGCTTCACTGTAAACACTTGATCTACATATCCCCTACCCACTCTAAAGCCTCGTTGCTCATCTGCAATCCTACTCTCTGTCTTACCTCTAATTCTTTCAATAATAACCCTGCCATACACTTTACCTGGTATACTCAGTAAACTTATTCCCTATAATTTTTACACTCTTTTATCCCCTTCCCTTTATATAAAGGAACTATACATGCTCTCTGCCAATCCCTAGGTACCTTCCCTCTTTCATACATTTATTAAACAAAAATACCAACCACTCCAGCACTATATCCCCCTGCTTTTAACATTTCTGTCATGCTCCCGTCAGTTCCAGCTGCTTTACCCCCTTTCATTCTACGTAATGCCTCACTCACCTCCCCCACACTCACATCCTGCTCTTCTTCACTCCTAAACGATGTTGTACCTCCCTGGCCAGTACATGAAATTACCGCCTCCCTTTTTTCATCGACATTTAAAAGTTCCTCAAAATATTCCCGCCATCTACCCAATACCTCCAGCTCCCCATCTACTAACTCCCCTACTCTGTTTTTAACTGACAAATCCATTTGTTCCCTAGGCTTTCTTACCTTGTTTATCTCACTCCAAAAATTTTCTTGTTTTCAGCAAAATTTCTTGACAGAGCCTCTCCCATTCTTTCATCCGCTCTTCTTTGCACTCTCTCACCACTCTCTTCACCTTTCTTTTACTCTCCATATACTCTGCTCTTCTATTAACACTTCTGTTTTGTAAAAACCTCTCATAAGCTACCTTTTTCTCTTTTATCACACCTTTTACTTCTTCATTCCACCACTCACTCCTCTTTCCTCCTGCACCCACCCTCCTATAGCCACAAACTTCTGCCCCACATTCTAATACTGCATTTTTAAAACTATCCTAACTCTCTTCAACCCCCCCACTACTCATACTTGCATTATCCCACCTTTCTGCCAATAGTTGCTTATATCTCACCCTAACTTCCTCCTCCCTTAGTTTATACACTTTTACCTCTCTCTTACTTGCTGTTGCCATTTTCTTTTTGTCCCATCTACCTTTTACTCTAACTGTAGCTACAACCAAATAATGATCTGATATATCTGTTGCCCCTCTATAAACATGTACATCCTGAAGCCTACCCATCAACCTTTTATCCACCAATACATAATCCAACAAACTACTTTCCTTATGTGCTATATCATACCTTGTATATTTATTTATCCTCTTTTTCATAAAATATGTATTACTTATTACCAAACCTCTTTCCACAAATAGCTCAATTAATGGTTCCCCATTTACATTTACCCCTGGCACCCCAAATTTACCTACTACTCCCTCCACAACATTTTTACCCACTTTAGCATTAAGATCCCCAACCACAATTACTCTCTCACTTGGTTCAAAACTCCCCACACACTCACTCAACATTTCCCAAAATCTCTCTCTCTCCTCTACACTTCACTCTTCTCCAGGTGCATAAACACTTACTATAACCCACTTTTCACATCCAACCTTTATTTTACTCCACATTATCCTTGAATTTATACATTTATATTCCTTCTTTACCTGCCATAACTGATTATTCAACATTATTGCCACTCCTTCTTTAGCTCTAACTCTATTTGAAACCCCTGACCTAATCCCATTTATTTCTCCCCACTGAAACTCTCCTACCCCCTTCAGCTTTGTCTCACTTAAAGCCAGGACATCCAGCTTCTTTTCATTCATAACATCTACAATCATCTCTTTCTTATCATTCGCACAACATCCACGCACATTCAAACATCCCACTTTGACGGTTTTCTTCTTTTTCTTTTTAGTAAGCTATACAGGAAAAGGGGTTACTAGCCCATTGTTCCTGGCATTTTAGTTGACTTTTACAACACGCATGGCTTACGGAGGAAAGATTCTTATTCCATGGATATGAAAGGAAAAACAATAAGAACAAGAACTATTAAGATAAAATCAAAGAAAACTCAGATGAGTGTGTATACATAAACGTGTACATGTTTGCGTAGTGTGACCTAAGTGTAAGTAGAAGTAGCAAGACGTACCTGAAATCTTGCATGTTTATGAGACAGAAAAAAGACACTAGCAATCCTACCATCATGTAAAACAGTTTCAGGTTTCTGTTTCACAGTCACCTGGCAGGATGGTAGTACCTCCCTGGGTGGTTGGTGTCTACCAACCTACTACCTACAAAACATAAAGGTGCTCCTCCTTATTTTGCATTAACAACAAAAACATTGAATATCAATTAAAAAATTGTGGAATATAATAAATGTGCAATAAGATCACAGTAAACAGGTGATATCACAATATGCAAAACAACCACTGTGAAAAAAGCGAACTTCCAAGCACTTTCATGATTTCTTACATCATTTTTCAAAGTGGTTGTTTTGCATAAATGTGTCACAATTTCTGAGAAGAAAGTTTATCTGAACCATACCAGCATTTCAATATCGACCTCCTCCTCCTCTTCATTCAACTTCACTTTCTTCCATTCCTTCGACTTTCTCCCTTTCTTCTTGTCGTTCAGCAACCCCAATCTGCCCTCCCAGGTGAGATCCCCATCCTTGCTCTCGTCGTCGTCGTCATCTTCGTCGTCCACCTCCATGATGTCCTCAGGGAAGACAACCTGAATCAGTGATGCCACTTAAAGACACATTCAACTCACTTGGGCATACAGTATAACAGAAAGGAATATGTACATGAGAAAGGAGACCAGGAGAAAGGGAGGGATGAAGACTAGGAGAGGGAGGGAGGGACAAAGACTAGGAGAGGGAGGGAGGGACAAAGACTAGGAGAGGGAGGGAGGGACAAAGACTAGGAGAGGGAGGGAGGGACGAAGATTAGGAGAGGGAGGGAGGAAGACCAGGAGAGAGGGAGGAAGACCAGGAGAGAGGGAGGAAGACCAGGAGAGAGGGAGGGAGACCAGGAGAGAGGGAGGAAGACCAGGAGAGAGGGAGGAAGACCAGGAGAGAGGGAGGAAGACCAGGAGAGAGGGAGGAAGACCAGGAGAGAGGGAGGAAGACCAGGAGAGAGGGAGGAAGACCAGGAGAGAGGGAGGAAGACCAGGAGAGAGGGAGGAAGACCAGGAGAGAGGGAGGAAGACCAGGAGAGAGGGAGGAAGACCAGGAGAGAGGGAGGAAGACCAGGAGAGAAGGAGGAAGACCAGGAGAGAGGGAGGAAGACCAGGAGAGAGGGAGGAAGACCAGGAGAGAGGGAGGAAGACCAGGAGAGAGGGAGGAAGACCAGGAGAGAAGGAGGAAGACCAGGAGAGAAGGAGGAAGAACAGGAGAGGGAGGGAGGGACGAAGACTAGGAGAGGGGAGGGACGAAGACTAGGAGAGGGAGGAAGGGACAAAGACTAGGAGGGAGGGAGGGTGGGACAAAGACTAGGAGAGGGAGGGAGGGTGGGACAAAGACTAGGAGAGGGAGGGAGGGTGGGACAAAGACTAGGAGAGGGAGGGAGGGTGGGACAAAGACTAGGAGAGGGAGGGAGGGTGGGACAAAGACTAGGAGAGGGAGGGAGGGTGGGACAAAGACTAGGAGAGGGAGGGAGGGTGGGACAAAGACTAGGAGAGGAGAGGGAGAGAGACCAGGAGAGGAGAGGGAGGGAGACCAGGAGAGGAGAGGGAGGGAGACCAGGAGAGGAGAGGGAGGGAGACCAGGAGAGAGGGAGGGAGACCAGGAGAGAGGGAGGGAGACCAGGAGAGAGGGAGGGAGACCAGGAGACAGGGAGACAGACCAGGAGAGAGGGAAAAAGACCAGGAGAGAGGAAGACCAGGAGAGAGGGAGGAAGACCAGGAGAGAGGGAGGAAGACCAGGAGATAGGGAGGAAGACCTGGGGAGAGGGAGGAAGACCAGGAGAGAGGGACGAAGACCAGGAGAGAGGAAGACCAGGAGAGAGGAAGACCAGGAGAGAGGAAGACAGGGAGAGAGGAAGACCAGGAGAGAGGAAGACCAGGAGAGAGGAAGACCAGGAGATAGGGAGGAAGATCAGGGGAGAGGGAGGAAGACTAGGAGAGAGGGAGGAAGACCAGGAGAGAGGGAGGAAGACCAGGAGAGAGGGGGAGGAAGACCAGGAGAGAGGGAGGAAGACCAGAAGATAGGGAGGAAGACCAGGAGAGAGGGAGAAGACCAGGAGAGAGGAAGACCAGGAGAGAGGGAGGAAGACCAGGAGAGAGGGAGGAAGACCAGGAGAGAGGGATGAAGACCAGGAGAGAGGGAAGAAGACCAGAAGAGAGGGACAAAGACCAGGAGAGAGGGACGAAGACCAGGAAGAGAGGGACGAAGACCAGGAGAGAGGGACGAAGACCAGGAGAGAGAGAGAGAGGAAGACCAGGAGAGAGGGAGAGGAAGACCAGGAGAGAGGGAGACAGACCAGGAGGAATGGAAACTGTAAAGAAGGAATAGTAAAGATAATACACAGAGGAGAGTAAACAATGGCATAAGAAAACAGGCAGTGAGGAATACAAGGTACTAATAATATTAAATACTAATAATATTATTTATTTTTTTATTAACACATCGGCCGATTCCCACCAAGGCAGGGTGGCCCGAAAAAGAAAAACTTTCATCATCATTCACTCCATCACTGTCTTGCCAGAAGGGTGCTTTACACTACAGTTATAAAACTGCAACATTAACACCCTCCTTCAGAGTGCCGGCACTGTACTTCCCATCTCCAGAACTCAAGTCCGGCCTGCCGGTTTCCCTGAATCCCTTCATAAATGTTACTTTGCTCACACTCCAACAGCACGTCAAGTATTAAAAACCATATGCCTCCATTCACTCCTATCAAATACGCTCACACATGCTTGCTGGAAGTCCAAGCCCCTCGCACACAAAACTTCCTTTACCCCCTCCCTCCAACCTTTCCTAGGCCGACCCCTACCCCGCCTTCCTCCACTACAGATTTATACACTCTCAAAGTCACTCTGTCTCGTTCCATTCTCTCTACATGTCCAAACCACCTCAACAACCCCTCCTCAGCTCTCTGGACAATCGTTTTGGTAATCCCGCACCTCCTCCTAATTTCCAAACTCCGAATTATCTGCATTATATTCACACCACACATTGACCTCAGACATGACATCTCCACTGCCTCCAGCCTTCTCCTCGTTGCAACATTCATCACCCATGCTTCACACCCATATAAGAGCGTTGGTATAACTATACTCTCATACATTCCCTCTTTACTTCAATGGACAAGGTTCTTTGTCTCCACAGACTCCGAAGTGCTCCACTCACCCTTTTCCCTCATCAATTCTATGATTCACCTCATCCTTCATAGACCCATCCGCCGACATGTCCACTCCCAAATATCTGAATACATTCACCTCCTCCATACTCTCTCCCTCCAATCTGATATCCAATCTTTCGTCACCTATTCTTTTTGTTATCCTCATCACCTTACTCTTTCCTATATTCACTTTCAATTTTCTTCTTTTACACACCCTACCAAATTCATCCACCAACCTCTGCAGCTTCTCTTCAGAATCTCCCAAAAGCACAGTGTCATCAGCAAAAAGCAACTGTGACAACTCCCACTTTGTATTTGCTTCTTTATCTTTTAGCCCAACACCTCTTGCCAAGACCCTCGCATTCACTTCTCTTACAACCCCATCTATAAATATATTGAACAACCACGGTGACATCACACATCCTTGTCTAAGGCCCACTTTTACTGGGAAATAGTCCCCTTCCCTCCTACACACTCTAACCTGAGCCTCACTATCCTCATAAAAACTCTTCACTGCTTTCAGTAACCTTCCTCCTATTCCATACACCTGCAACATCTGCCACATTGCCCCCCTATCTACCCTATCATACGCCTTTTCCAAATCCATAAATGCCACAAAAACATCTTTACCCTTATCCAAATACTGTTCACCTATATGTTTCACTATAAACACTTGGTCTACACACCCCCTACCTTTCCTAAAGCCCCTTGTTCATCTGCTATCCTGCTTTCTGTTTTACTCTTAATTCTTTCAATAATAACTCTACCATACACTTTACCAGGTACACTCAACAGACTTATTCCCCTATAATTTTTGCACTCTCTTTTGTCCCCTTTGCCTTTATACAAAGGAACAATACACGCTCTCTGCCAATCCCTAGGTACCTTACCCTCTTCCATACATTTATTAAATAATAGCACCAACCACTCCAAAATTATATCCCCACCTGCTTTTAACATTTCTATCTTTATCCCATCAATCCCAGCTGCCTTACCCCCTTTCATTCTACCCACTGCCTCACGAACTTCCCCTACACCCACAACTGGCTCTTCCACACTCCTACAAGATGTTATTCCTCCTTGCCCTACACACGAAATCACAGCTTCCCTGTCTTCATCAACATTTAACAAATCCTCAAAATATTCTCTCCATCTTCCCGATACCTCTAACTCTCCATTTAATAACTCTCCTCTCCTATTTTTAACTGTCAAATCCATTTGTTCTCTAGGCTTCCTCAACTTATTAATCTCATTCCAAAACTAATAATATTAATAATATTAATACTAATAATATTAAAAAAACACAATATGCAGCTGAATTCACCTAAGCAAAAAAATTACATTAAATAAAAAAAGAATAAGTAACAATGTAGATAAGTCTGACTTTGATAGTAGAAAGACATACAAGCAACAAAAGAGACACATGGCATTATGTATAATAAATACAGGAGCCATACATAGAGAATACACAATACCTTGTAGACTATTTTCATATTAGTCTTGGGATCGTATATCTCGTGATGGTCGTGATGGGTTGTGGGTGGAGCAGTGATGCGACGCTGCTGCAATAATGTTGTGATCTGTTCTAGTTGTCTCTCCTGGACGGGCTGCAACGCCTGAAACGTGTTACCCTACGACAAAAAAAAATAAAAAAATAAAAAATAAATAAATTTTTGTGGTTATGCAGGATCATCCAATGAAAATAATAGTGGTACCTTGAGTTACGAGCAGCTCCCAACTTAAACAATTATGTAAGTGTATTTTTGTAAACACTTTTGTAAGTGTATTTTTGGGGGTCAGAAACGGATTAATCTAATTTTCCTTATTTCTTATGGGAACAAATTTGTTCGGTATCAGCACTCGAACAGCCTTCTGGAATGAATTAAGTTCGTAACTCGAGGTACCACTGTACTGTAACACAGAGACAAGACTCAATGTGTGAGCTGAGTGGGCTACCAACCCAGCTACGGGACACCCCAAAGTGAACCCTACCAGAGTATAGTGGTACAGGTACAACATCAATTTTCCGGACACTGATGGTTCGGAACCATGCACATTTACGAATAGAAACTTGATTTACCACCAAACTGTACGTCACTTATCCAACCCCAAGACCAAAGAATACTGTGCTTTCTAAAGGCAGAAAAATCAGTAATCCGGAAAGGCTTTGGAACCAAAGGTCCGGAAAATCAATGCTGTACCTGTACCAACAATTTTATAAGCATGAGACATGGGTTTTAAACATTGCAGGAAGGAGGAGGCAGGTGAAGAAGTCATGTTGGAGAGCAGTGTGAGGGTGTGTAGTGTAACTATTATGCCGAGATCTCAAAATGCAAAAATTTAGTGTTGTGGTTTACCGGAATACATCCATGTAACTTACCTGCTGGACAAGCTGTATTGGGTTTTCACTGGAGCCAAGAGGCTTGGTATTGTCTCCACCTGGCAGATGAACAGTGAATGGAGTTTCATCCCCTCCTGATGAACAATACACAATAGATGTCAAGCTGGGAGAGTCTGAATTTGACTGATTAAGGCTGTTTAATGCTTCTGTAGCCTCTGTAAGGAAATACAGATCAAAGAACACACTTCAGGAGGAAGGATACACGAATAACTCGCACATAGGAGTGTCCTATGTGTCAGATATTTGCGTATTGTTCCAGTCATGGTATTGTGTCTTTTTAGTCTTTAATACAAATAAGATTATATGTAAATTACCAAAATGTTACAATGATGAAGGATTTTTTTTTTTATTGGCACACTGGCCGTTTCCCACCAAGGCGGGGTGACCCGAAAAAGAAGAAACACTTTCATCACCATTCAATCACTGTCTTGCCAAAGGAACACTGATACGACAGTTTAGATGTCCCCCTAAAACAGCAGATATTCCAAACCCCTCCTTTAGAAGGCAAGCACTGTAAGATATATTGCAATAATCGAGATTAAATGATTTAAAAGTGCAATTTACACAGTGGAAATTGGCTGTTGCTTCAGAATTCTGTTATATCGGATTTTTTATACACAGGACATAGTGTATATCATATATGGCGTATGCTGTCAGTGGCCCTATAAACCCCAACAACAACAGTGTATATCATCTTCAATAAATATTTACACAAATAATCCCCACATAGGAAAGAGAAGATTATGACGATGTTTTGGTTCAACTTGAACCATTTACAAGTCACACTAACACAAGAGAGTGAAGGAGCCAGTATATATAGGTGAGGGGAGACAAGGCTAGGACCAAGAGAGGAAGAACAAGCACGTGTAGTGGTAATGCTTGTAATGGTAGTAGAAAGTAGAGAGTAGTTTAGTGGCACAAGAAATAGAAATGGCAGTGAAGGGAGGCAATAGTAGTGGTAGTAGTAATAGTAGTAGTAACAGTGGCAATTTTGCAACATTTATCAATGACAACATAAAGAATAAGAATGCACAATACCGTGACTTGAACAATACACCAATAACCCGCACATAGGAGGGGATACTCATTACAACGTTTTGGACCAAAACATCATCATAATTTTCATTCTCCTATGTCCTGGGTATTTGTGTATTACTGACTTTATTACTTGGTACAGATATTTATATTGACTAAAGAGATGAACACCTGAGTGGGTACAACCTCAAATAAAGAAAACAAAATAGGCCTAAATCTTAAAAAAAAATTATTAGGATACAATTTAGATAGGATTCCTACTCTTAATTTAAGGATTTATACATATAGGTGCTCGTCGACCTACAATGGGGTTAAGTTCTGACGAACCCATCGTAAATATCTTAAGTTGAATACGAATATATGCTAAACAAATGTCACTGATTAAGTAAATAAATAATTGCTGCAACTAAATACCATTATTGAAATTCAATAAATGAATACAAGTTACGGACTTGCCACCTTCATGCTGGGTAACCATCTTAAGTTTCATCTCCAGAGTAATTGCTTTTGCACCATCGTAAAGTCAAAATATCATGTCGAAACATTGTAAGTCAAGAAGCACCTTTACAGCGTTTTGCTTAACCAATTATCATACCTGCACATTTGATGGAGGGAACGGGTGTAGTGGATGAAACTGCGGTTTGGAGTTTGGAGGTAGTAGCACAAATAGGCCCAGTGCTAACTTTAATGGTTAGAGGTCGGTCGCTGCACGACGTTGATACTTGGTGTAGCTTAGTTGTAGCATTACGGTGTAGAAGGGAGGCAGAGGAGGGTAGATGTGACATGTGGAATGGTATATCTTTTACATTCAATTGGGATGACACCTTTTTTCCAGCCATAAATGGTGACCGAGTCAACAGGTGGTTACTGGAACCCAAGGTGAACCCACTAGATGAAGCCATTACCAAGGGCTGAGGTGACGCACTCGCTGTGCCTGGTAGCCCTGCTATCGATGTATTGAAAGTACTGGACGACTCCACTATTTCTATATCAGGACTTTCTTGCAACACTTCACAGTCCTCATGAACTGGCTTGGTATCCAAGAATGAAGTTAAATTCCTAAATTTTGTCCTCTTGGCTATATCTCTAAGGTAAATACTTCCAGGAACTTTAGGAGCTGATTTTGAAGATGCAGTCTTCCAGTCAATGTGCTTAGCCTTACTATTATATGCTTTGGTTGGGAAAGTAGTATTTACAGGCAAACTTATCTTCTGTACATTTTGACCAGGATGTTGAAAGGAGAGTAAGCTTTTTCCATTATTTTCTCTAGCATGGTGAAGCTGAGAATCACTTAATGAAACGGAATTTGTACCGAGGGGTTCAGCAACGGAAACTTCATTTTTAACTTCAGAATCTGAGCCTCGTATCTGGAGCATTGAGATACTGCCATCAGCATTATATTCAGGGATCAAGAGGAAGGGACCTAAACTAACATCTGCATCACCTGTTGAAACATCACAGGCATCATTCCCACCTATCCCGTCAGTTCCGTCCTCTCCCGTAAAAATTGAGGTAGAACTTCCATCTGAGCTTTCAGGGCTCCTTTCAACCTCTTTTAATTGGCTTGTTTGATCAGTTGCAAGGTGTGGGTGACCAGCAGACAATTCCTCAACTTTCTCCGCTGGAGAGTTAACAGAGTGTTGCTCAGCAGCAACATTATTGTCCAGTAACTGGGGAAGGTTTAGCTTACAAGCTTCTTCAGGGGAAAGCTCAATTGTTTGAGTACTACCATCTTCACCTTGGATAATAGCCACTATTGTAGACATATTTCTTGAGTGAATATGATTGTCATTTGTCCCCACGCCAACGTGCATTATCTGACCATCATCGACAGAAATATTTAAATTTTGTGCATCAACTTGTATATGGTTTGGAACTATAGGAAGCCTCACCAGATTCTGAAGGCTTTCTACTGAGCCTATCTCCTGACTACTGCCCTCTACCTGTGTGTGTAAAAGTTCACCGTTAGTTGCTAGTGCAAACACATCGCTCCCACAACTCTCCTCGCTAACATCGGCAAAATGAGAATCTTTTGCAATCCCTCGTTGCACTGGCGCACCGTGAAATTGCAAGAAACCTCCCGATTCAACTGCATTTCCTTTCTCCGATCCATCGCCATTAGCAGCTTTCCCCGGAGAGAGTAAACCGTACTCAACCTTCTGGTGGTGTACAGGCTGACTTATAATTTTATGTACACTTCCAGCTTTCTCCTGTGAGAGCATAAAACCTGGAACTTCTCTCCCATTCACCCGGACCTGCACAAAGTTTGCTTTTAAATTTTCTTGCAGGCTCTCACTTTCTTCCAGTTTTGGAGGTGAAAGTTGAGCGTGCTTGGTGCCTGGAGGCTCATAAAGACCCTTTTCAGCGTCTTGCGATACAACACCTGCCGAACCTTCAAGTGATGTAGTGAGCGGCGCTGCATTAGTCTGAATTATTGAATCGGTTCCAGCACTTGTGAGGATCACTGGTTGTCCATTCAGAAACAACAGCGTTTTACTCATCTTATCAATCGGCTAAAAGATGTCTCATTTTCCTGAAAATATAAAAGCCATTAGAAGCTAAACGTGCAGGAACAATGCAGTGAGCATACTATCACTAAGTTAAATTTAATTTCTAAGCAAATATACCTACATAAAATAGGCCTGGTCTCAGACCAGGCCTATTTTTGAGGTGTTGACCAGCGAAAATAGGCCTGGTATATACCTGGAGAGGGTTTCAGGGGGCGTTGACCCCCAGAACCCTCTCCAGGTATACACCAGGTAACCTTCAAGCAATTAAAAAAAGTCTTGAGTCATATATTATTATAATAAAAAAGAAGCGCTAAACCCACTAGGGTCAAATAGCACCGACTGGGTTATTTATACATACATAACATTTAAAGGTGACTTTTCCATATATAGTACTGTCATTTATCAAGACAATAAAGTCGCTTACAATAAAGGTAAGTCACTTACAACAGAGGTAAGTCACTTACAACAGAGGTAAGTCGCTTACAACAGAGGTAAGTCACTCACAACAGAGGTAAGTCACCACAACAGAGGTAAGTCACTCACAACGGAGGTAAGTCACTTACAACAGAGGTAAGTCACTTACAACAGAGGTAAGTCACTTACAACAGAGGTAAGTCACTTACAACAGAGTTAAGTCACTTACAACAGAGGTAAGTCACTTACAACAGAGGTAAGTCACTCACAACGGAGGTAAGTCACTTACAACAGAGGTAAGTCACTTACAACAGAGGTAAGTCACTTACAACAGAGGTAAGTCACTCACAACAGGAGTAACCACCAACAGGAAAGTCACTTATCAACGGAATTACGCCACCTACAACGGGGATAAGTCACTTATCAACAGAATTACGCAACCTACAACGGCGATAAGTCACTTATCAACAGAATTACGCAACCTACAACGGAGACAAGTCACTCACAACAGGAAAAACTCACCTAAAACAGGAGTCACCACCAACAGGAAAGTCACTTACAAACCGTCACTTATCAGCAGAATTACGCCACCTACAACAGAAATAAGTCACCCACAACGGACACAAGTTACCCACAACGGAGAAAAATCCCACACAACAGAAGAAACTCACCTAAAACAGAGTAAAAATGACTTACAAGAGGTAACAGGAATCACAGACAACTACTGTTGTCATTTGTAGCTCAGCGACCACAGGTCTAAAATACATTACCACGAGTCTATATATTTTTTTCCTTATAGACTTTTATTTAATGCATCAATAACACAAATAATAAACCTCTTGTAGTTGGAATAATTAAATCACGGTTAAAGTAGGTTTAAAAGTGAGTTCAGGTCACTTTTTGAAATTCGTTTCGACCCTTCTGACCTTTTTTGGGTCATTATATTATTAATAATAATGTTTATTTCTACTAATACATGATACAACTTATACAGACCATAGCTGACACCAGTGACATACTATATAGAAAGTCCCTGGTTATGTACAGCATTTCCCGCAACTTAGGTTAATTTTGTCCCCAGGATGCCAGTCACTTAACACCCAGGTACCTACTTACTGGTAGGTGAACAGTGACAGTAGGTGTAAGATGACTAACACCCAGGTACCTACTTACTGGTAGGTGAACAGTGACAGTAAGTGTAAGATGACTAAAACCCAGGTACCTACTTACTGGTAGGTGAACAGTGACAGCAGGTGTAAGTTGACTAACACCCAGGTACCTACATACTGCTAGGTGAACAGTGACAGTAGGTGTAAGGTGACTAACACCCAGGTACCTACTAACTGCTAGGTGAACAGTGACAGCAGGTGTAAGGTGACTAACACCCAGGTACCTACTTACTGCTAGGTGAACAGTGACAGCAGGTGTAAGGTGACTAACACCCAGGTACCTACTTACTGCTAGGTGAACACTGACAGCAGGTGTAAGGTGACTAACACCCAGGTACCTACTTACTGCTAGGTGAACACTGACAGCAGGTGTAAGGTGACTAACACCCAGGTAGACTCCAGGTACCTACTTACTGCTAGGTGAACACTGACAGCAGGTGGCAGATGCAGTTTAATATAGATAAATGCAAAGTTCTAAATATTGGACAGGACAATAACCATGCCACATATAAACTAAATAATGTAGATCTTAATTCTACTGATTGCGAAAAGGATTTAGGAGTTCTGGTTAGCAGTAATCTGAAACCAAGACAGCAGTGCATAAGTGTTGGCAATAAAGCGAACAGAATCCTTGGCTTCGTATCAAGAAGCATAAATAATAGGAGTCCTCAGGTTGTTCTTCAACTCTATATATCCTTGGTTAGGCCTCATCTAGATTATGCTGCACAGTTTTGGTCACCGTATTACAGAATGGATATAAATGCTCTGGAAAACGTACAAAGGAGGATGACTAAGTTGATCCCATGTATCAGAAATCTTCCCTATGAGGATAGACTGAGGGCCCTGAATGTGCACTCTCTAGAAAGGCGTAGAATTAGGGGGGATATGATTGAGGTGTATAAATGGAAAACAGGAATAAATAAAGGGGATGTAAATGGCATGCTAAAATTATCTAGTATTGACAGGACTCGAAGCAATGGCTTTAAGTTGGATAAATTCAAATTCAGGAAGTAAGTAAGTAAGTTTATTCAGGTATACACAAATACATTTACATAGATTATCATACATAGCAGCATATGTGTAGAGAACCTAGGATAACCCAAAAAGTCAGACAGAGTGACTTATTTCCATTAGGAAAGCATTGGTTTGGTAATAGAGTTGTGGATGAGTGGAACAAACTCCCGAGTACAGTACGTTTTCCAGAGTGTGGCCCGGTGGTCTGGTGGCTTGAGCTCTCGCTTCACACACGGAGGGCCCGGGTTCGATTCCCGGCGGGTGGAAACATTTCGACGTGTTTCCTTACACCTGTTGTCATGTTCACCTAGCAGCAAATAGGTACCTGGGTTGTTAGTCGACTGGTGTGGGTCGCATCCTGGGGGACAAGATTAAGGACCCCAATGGAAATAAGACAGACAGTCCTCGATGACGCACTGACTTTCTTGGGTTATCCTGGGTGGCTAACCCTCCGGGGTTAAAAATCCGAAGAAATCTTATCTTATTACAGTTATAGAGGCTAAAACGTTGTGTAGTTTTAAAAATAGGCTAGATAAATATATGAGTGGGTGCGGGTGGGTGTGAGTTGGTCCTGACTAGTTTGTGCTACTAGGTCAGATGCCGTGCTCCTTCCTTAAGAGAATGTAACCTGACCTGGCTGGGTCGGGGCATTGGCTTAAGCCGATGGGAGACTTGGACCTGCCTCTCATGGGCCAGTAGGCCTGCTGCAGTGTTCCTTCTTTCTTATGTTAACACTCAGGTACCTACTTACTGCTAGGTGAACAGTGACATCAGGTGTAAGGTGACTAACACCCAGGTACCTACTTACTGCTAGATGAACACTAACAGCAGGTGTAAGGTGACTAACACCCAGGTACCTACTTACTGCTAGGTGAAGTGACAGCAGGTGTAAGGTGACTAACACCCAGGTACCTACTTACTGCTAGGTGAACACTGACAGCAGGTGTCTTAAGGAAACATCCTAATGTTTCCTCTCGTACCGGGGATCGAACCCCGGACCTCAGTGTGTGAGCTGGGTGCGCTACCAACCCAGCCACAGGGCACTATGCATGATAACTGCACTTAGTGTATCTGTGTCTAAACATACTTACTCTTTTCACTCTCAAACAGGTCGTCTATGTTCACCTATCAGTAATAATTGGTACCTGGGTGTTAGATGACTGGTGTGGGTGGCATCCTGGGGAAAATATTAACCTAAGTTGTGGGAAATGCTCTACATAACCAGGGACTTTCTATATAGTATGTGATTGGTGTCAGCTATGGTCTGTATAAGTTGTATCATGTACTGCTAGAAATAAACATTATTATTATTATTATTAGTCCAAGCAGCTCTCTGAAGCAACACAAGTAATACCACCATGGTGTTCCAGTACTCTGAAGCAACACAGGTTATACCACCATGGTGTTCCAGTACTCTGGAACAACACAAGTAACACCACCATGGTGTTCCAGTACTCTGAAGCAACACAGGTAACACCACCATGGTGTTCCATTACTCTGGAGCAACACAAATAACACCACCATGGTGTTCCAGTACTCTGGAGCAACACAAGTAACACCACCAAGGTGTTCCAGTACTCTGGAACAACACATGTAACACCACCATGGTGTTCCAGTACTCTGGAACAACACAAGTAACACCACCATGGTGTTCCAGTACTCTGGAACAACACAAGTAACACCACCATGGTGTTCCAGTACTCTGGAGCAACACAGGTAACAACACCATGGTGTTCCAGTACTCTGGAGCAACACAAGTAACACTACCAAGGTGTTCCAGTACTCTGGAGCAACACATGTAACACCACCATGGTGTTCCAGTACTCTGGAACAACACAAGTAACACAACCATGATGTTCCAGTACTCTGGATCAACACAGGTAACACCAACATGGTGTTCCAGTACTATGGAACAACACAAGTAATACCACCATGGTGTTCCAGTACTCTGGAGCAACACAAGTAACACCACCAAGGTGCTCCAGTACTCTGGAACAACAAAGTAACACCACCATGGTGTTCCAGTACTCTGGAACAACACAAGTAACACCACTATGGTGTTACAGTACTCTGGAGCAACACAAGTAACACCACCATGGTGTTCCAGTACTCTGAAGCAACACAGGTAACACCACCATGGTGTTCCATTACTCTGGAGCAACACAAATAACACCACCATGGTGTTCCAGTACTCTGGAACAACACAAGTAACACCACTATGGTGTTACAGTACTCTGGAGCAACACAAGTAACACCACCATGGTGTTCCAGTACTCTGAAGCAAAACAGGTAATACCACCATGGTGTTCCAGTACTCTGGAACAACACAAGTAACACCACCATGGTGTTCCAGTACTCTGAAGCAACACAGGTAACACCACCATGGTGTTCCATTACTCTGGAGCAACACAAATAACACCACCATGGTGTTCCAGTACTCTGGAGCAACACAAGTAACACCACAAGGTGTTCCAGTACTCTGGAACAACACATGTAACACCACCATGGTGTTCCAGTACTCTGGAACAACACAAGTAACACCACTATGGTGTTCCAGTACTCTGGAACAACACAAGTAACACCACCATGGTGTTCCAGTACTCTGGAGCAACACAGGTAACAACACCATGGTGTTCCAGTACTCTGGAGCAACACAAGTAACACTACCAAGGTGTTCCAGTACTCTGGAGCAACACATGTAACACCACCATGGTGTTCCAGTACTCTGGAACAACACAAGTAACACAACCATGATGTTCCAGTACTCTGGAGCAACACAGGTAACACCAACATGGTGTTCCAGTACTATGGAACAACACAATTAATACCACCATGGTGTTCCAGTACTCTGGAGCAACACAAGTAACACCACCAAGGTGTTCCAGTACTCTGGAACAACAAAGTAACACCACCATGGTGTTCCAGTACTCTGGAACAACACAGGTAACACCACCAAGGTGTTTCAGTACTCTGGAACAACACAAGTAACACCACCATGGTGTTCCAGTACTCTGGAGCAACACAGGTAACACCACCATGGTGTTCCAGTACTCTGGAACAACACAGGTAACACCACTAAGGTGTTCCAGTACTCTGGAACAACACAAGTAACAACACCATGGTGTTCCAGTACTCTGGAACAACACAGGTAACACCACCATGGTGTTCCAGTACTCTGGAGCAACACAGGTAACACCACCAAGGTGTTCCAGTACTCTGGAACAACACAGGTAACACCACCAAGGTGTTCCAGTACTCTGGAACAAGACAAGTAACAACACCATGGTGTTCCAGTACTCTGGAACAACACAGGTAACACCACAATGGTGTTCCAGTACTCTGGATCAACACAGGTAACACCACCATGGTGTTCCAGTACTCTGGAGCAACACATGTAACACCACAATGGTGTTCCAGTACTCTGGAACAACACAAGTAACACCACCATGGTGTTCCAGTACTCTGGAGCAACACAGGTAACACCACCATGGTGTTCCAGTAATCTGGAGCAACACAAGTAACACCACCATGGTGTTCCAGTACTATGGAGCAACACAAGTAACACCACCATGGTGTTCCAGTACTCTGGAGCAACACAAGTAACACCACCATAGTGTTCCAGTACTCTGGAGCAACACAGGTAACACCACCATGGTGTTCCAGTACTCTGGAGCAACACAAATAACACCACCATGGTGTTCCAGTATATGGAGCAACACAAGTAACACCACCATGGTGTTCCAGTACTCTGGAGCAACACAAGTAACACCACCATAGTGTTCCAGTACTCTGGAGCAACACAGGTAACACCACCATGGTGTTCCAGTACTCTGGAGCAACACAAGTAACACCACCATGGTGTTCCAGTACTCTGGAGCAACACAAGTAACACCACCATAGTGTTCCAGTACTCTGGAGCAACACAGGTAACACCACCATGGTGTTCCAGTACTCTGGAGCAACACAAGTAACACCACTATGGTGTTCCAGTACTCTGGAACAACACAAGTAACACCACCATGGTGTTCCAGTACTCTGGAGCAACACAACACCACCATGGTGTTCCAGTACTCTGGAACAACACAAGTAACACCACCATAGTGTTCCAGTACTCTGGAGCAACACAGGTAACACCACCATGGTGTTCCAGTACTCTGGAGCAACACAAGTAACACCACCATGGTGTTCCAGTACTCTGGAGCAACACAGGTAACACCACCATGGTGTTCCAGTACTCTGGAACAACACAAGTAACACCACCATAGTGTTCCAGTACTCTGGAGCAACACAGGTAACACCACCGAGGTGTTCCAGTACTCTGTAACAACACAAGTAACACCACCATGGTGTTCCAGTACTCTGGAGCAACACAGGTAACACCACCATGGTGTTCCAGTACTCTGGAGCAACACAGGTAACACCACCATGGTGTTCCAGTACTCTGGAGCAACACATGTAACACCACCATGGTGTTCCAGTACTCTGGAGCAACACAGGTAACACCACCATAGTGTTCCAGTACTCTGGAGCAACACAAGTAACACCACCATAGTGTTCCAGTTCTATGGAGCAACACATGTAACACCACCATGGTGTTCCAGTACTCTGGAGCAACACAGGTAACACCACCATGGTGTTCCAGTACTCTGGAACAACACAAGTAACACCACCATGGTGTTCCAGTACTCTGGAACAACACAAGTAACACCACCATGGTGTTCCAGTACTATGGAGCAACACATGTAACACCACCATGGTGTTCCAGTACTCTGGAGCAACACAGGTAACACCACCATGGTGTTCCAGTACTCTGGAGCAACACAAGTAACACCACCATGGTGTTCCAGTACTATGGAGCAACACATGTAACACCATTATGGTGTTCCAGTACTCTGGAGCAACACAGGTGACACCACCATGGTGTTCCAGTACTCTGGAGCAACACAAGTAACACCACCATGGTGTTCCAGTACTCTGGAACAACACATGTAACACCACCATGGTGTTCCAGTACCCTGGAGTAACACAAGTAACACCACCATGGTGTTCCAGTACTCTGGAACAACACAAGTAACACCACCATGGTGTTCCAGTACTATGGAGCAACACATGTAACACCACCATGGTGTTCCAGTACTCTGGAACAACACAAGTAACACCATAATGGTGTTCCAGTACTATGGAGCAACACATGTAACACCACCATGGTGTTCCAGTACTCTGGAGCAACACAAGTAACACCATTATGGTGTTCCAGTACTCTGGAGCAACACAAGTAACAACATTATGGTGTTCCAGTACTCTGGAACAACACAAGTAACACCACCATGGTGTTCCAGTACTCTGGAACAACACAAGTAACACCACCATGGTGTTCCAGTACTCTGGAGCAACACAGGTAACACCACCATGGTGTTCCAGTACTCTGGAACAAACAAATAACACCACCATGGTGTTCCAGTACTCTGGATCATTACAAGTAACACCACCATGGTGTTCCAGTACTCTTGAGCAACACAAGTAACACCACCATGGTGTTCCAGTACTCTGGAACAACACAAGTAACACCATTATGGTGTTCCAGTACTCTGGAACAACACAAGTAACACCACCATGGTGTTCCAGTACTCTGGAACAACACAAGTAACACCACTATGGTGGTCCAGTACTCTAATAAAGGCCAATTAATAACACATGTTTTACTTCTAAATTTATTGACAAGAATATTTAAAAAAGGTGAGAAGCTGATACACACAGAAGCCAGGAGCTGAGTCTCGACCCCTGCAACCACAATTAGGTGAATATACAAGGAAACTAGAGAAAGTGCAAAGGTTTGCAACAAGACTAGTCCCGGAGCTAAGATGTATGTCCTACGAGGAGAGGTTAAGGGAAATCAACCTGACGACACTGGAGGACAGGAGAGATAGGGAGGACATGATAACGACATATAAAATACTGAGAGGAATCGACAAGGTGGACAGAGACAGGATGTTCCAGAGATGGGACACAGCAACAAGGGGACACAGTTGGAAGTTGAAGACTCAGATGAGTCAATGGGATGTTAGGAAGTATTTCTTCAGTCACAGAGTTGTCAGGAAGTGGAATAGTCTGGGAAGTGATGTAGTGGAGGCAGGAACCATACATAGCTTTAAGACTAGGTATGATAAAGCTCATGGAGCAGGGAGCGAGAGGATCTAGTAGCCACCGGTGAAAAGGCGGGGCCAGGAGCTATGTATCGACCCCTACAACCACAACTAGGTGAGTACACACACACAACGTCAATAAAGGCTACCATTGCGTGTTACACGTCGTCATATGCCTTTGTGGTAAGACCATTGTTGTAACTGTGATAGTCTCTCTAACACCACCAGCAGCACCACCACCAGCAACACCACCAGCAGCACCACCAGCAGCAACACCACCACTAACACCACCACTACCACTACCATCAGCTTCTAAGTCCTGTGCTCATGGTCCCTGAATCAAAAGCCCCTCCACTTAAAAATAAAAAATAAAACTATTTGAAGGGCTCCAAATCAAGGCTCTGTGCTGCAGGCTTGCTCCTCCGTCCTCACACCTGCGTAAAATGGCACAAAATGCTCACAACTTAAAGATTAAAACCCATATTCAACACCTGGGTGCCTTTATTGGTGACACGTTTAGGGACTGATTACATCAACTTGAGTTCATTACTATTGCTGCGTTTGTATTTGACTGAAGAAGCCTTCTGTGTAGCCCAAATGTTTCAACAATAAATATACCCAACTGTTACACAGGTAACCGGTCATGATTGTGACCACATCTACCTGGAGGTCATTACCTTTGTACTTTGTTCAGCTGTCAAAACTTTGGGGCCCAGACCCTGGACCCATTATGTACCTCTGTAATGTTGAGGTACAGTCCCTGGACCCATTATGTACCTCTGTAATGTTGAGGTACAGTCCCTGGACCCATTATGTACCTCTGTAATGTTGAGGTACGGTCCCTGGACCCATTATGTACCTCTGTAATGTTGAGGTACAGTCCCTGGACCCATTATGTACCTCTGTAATGTTGAGGTACAGTCCCTGGACCCATTATGTTACTCTGTAATGTTGAGGTACAGTCCCTGGACCCATTATGTACCTCTGTAATGTTGAGGTACAGTCCCTGGACCCATTATGTTACTCTGTAATGTTGAGGTACAGTCCCTGGACCCATTATGTACCTCTGTAATGTTGAGGTACAGTCCCTGGACCCATTATGTTACTCTGTAATGTTGAGGTACAGTCTCTGGACCCTTTATGTTACTCTGTAATGTTGAGGTACAGTCCCTGGACCCATTATGTACCTCTGTAATGTTGAGGTACAGTCCCTGGACCCATTATGTAGCTCTGTAATGTTGAGGTACAGTCTCTGGACCCATTATGTACTTCTGTAGTGTTGAGGTACAGTTCCTGGACCCATTATGTACCTCTGTAATGTTGAGGTACAGTCCCTGGACCCACAGGATGGGTATGGGCTACATAATAAAGATATTAAACTACCTTGCACGTATATCTTAATCTTCAACTTTATTTTTGGTCTAATAAAAGCCCTAAAGGCAGGAAAGCTTCCTTAAAAAAACTACCTTTTTTTGCTAACTTTTTAATATATTTTGGTATTACATATACCTTAAAAAAGCCAAATATATAGCATTGAAATCTTAAATACTGCTGGGGACTTCTCCCGTGGCTTCAGTACATTGGTTTACTTTATAAAGTGGTTTATTCTGTATGTTTTATGTATAAATGATTTAAAAAAACCACATGGTGTTGAATAAAAGACTTGTGCAGCACTCGCTAATATTTAGTCTGGATAAACAAGGACTACAATGGAAATAAGTCACTGATTTTTTTGGGTTATTCTGGTGGGTAATTTACACACATGTTGCTATGTATGATCATTGTATTTATGTGTACCTGTACCTAAATCAACTTGCTAACATTCCCAAGTGTTGAATAAGAGTCTTTTTCATCGTTTTTTTTTGTATACATAATAAAGTCTAATGATGTATAGTGTAATAAAAATAATTTTCTCCGTACCATAAGATATTTACTCGATATTCACCATCGTATATCAGGTCAAGTCAGGTCAGGTCAGGTTAGGTTAGGTCACGTTTTTCAAGAAACAGGACAAGTGTTTCCTGACGTAGGTCTTAGTTATGTGATAACCCACAGCTGGAGCTTTTGGTAGGTTAGGTTAGGTTAGGTCAGGTCAGGTTAGATTAGGTTAGGTTAGGTCAGGTTAGGTTTGTCAGGAAACAGAACAAGTGTGTCTCGACGCGGGTCACACAGCAGTCATATTTTGGTAGAGCCCTGGGTGTGGTGAAGGCTTGGTATTGCTTCCAGTACTAGCGTGAAGGTACCAGTGTTGTGGTAGCCAGGCTTGCTCCTACATCTAGTTGAGGTCCAAGGTAGTCTACTCCTCCTTTCATGTTGACTTGAAATACCCGAAGGAAGACAGAGTAAAGAGCAATGCTGAATGTAAACACCATAGTGAAAGCCAGGTAGGAGACGCATATGAAGGAAATACTGAACATAGCGTTAGTCAAGACGAACCACCATAATGAGAATAATAATGCTAACTGGGAGGTAAGACAAGAGTGGATAACAAACAGAAATATAAAGAAAATAGACAGGGTCAACAATAAGACAATGACAACAAGAACGAAGAGAGGAAATGCAGAAGAGTCGAGAACTGAAGTTGAAATATAGCAAGATTGAGGAAAGGAACTGGATAGGTTATGGAGAGAGATATCTCTTAGTTGAAAGGAATAGGAAGATAATTGATGTATATGGGGTGCAGAAGACGAAGAAGAGAGAGGTGAGGAGGTGAGAGAAGTGGAGGAATAAGAAAAAGATGACGAAGGGGGGAAAATAGAGGAGTCGAACGAAAAGGAGGAGGACCTAGACGGACATGAAGAAATATCACATTGTGAGGAAGAGTGTGATGATGCGGGGAATATAAAAGGAAGAGAATAAGGAGGAGGAGAAGCAGCAGCAGTAGCAGGAGGAGCAGGAGGAGGAGGAGAAGAAGATGAAGTAGAGGAAGACGTAGTAGTAGAAGTTGAAGTAGAGGAGAAAGTAGAAGAAGAAGAAGGAAAAGAAGAGTGAGCAGAGGCTAGAAGAGACAGCTTCTTAACTCTCAAATTTACACACTACAAAAACCTTAAAAAGCTGCGTGTTTACACTACAGTGGCTGACAGCAACAGCCACACACTCCCTCTATAACTACTAGTATCAAAAATGCAGCAGCTGACAGCTATAACAGTGAGTAATGTAATTGACAGTTTGTAACAGGTGACTTACGACTCAGACGATGAATAAGGCTGAAGCTTCCTATAACCCCAGCCGAAAATACTGAAATATTTAGGTTATTTTGTGTGTAGGAAATGTGTATGTTGACATGGGTAATATTCTACAGCTGTAGTTTAACCTAGGCAAGTGTCACACTGCGTCCTACACTGGGTAGTGATACTGGGTGTGACTAGAGAGGGATCTCCTTACAATTGACGCCCCTATTTGATGTGGGTCGCATCCTGTGGAACTTTCAACTATAATACTAAAGACGCGGCGCTCAGAGCATTTCTCTTCTGCTGTAACCACTGATATTGTTGCTGTAACTACAGATAGGTACTGAAATGATGGTTACACTAGCAAATACAGTGTTTATCCACACTCTCCTGCCTAGATGGACCAGCCTTAGTGCTTCCACCAGTGGAAGATGTCTTAATGGAGGACACATGAACTCTTCTAGCAGACTGGATTAATCTGACAAGCGTCAAGCCAACTGAGGCTCCTGAAGTAGCACCACCTGCAGCTAGCTCTTAGCAGGCATTTCACCAGCTGGGGAAGGTTCTGCAAGTAGCTTGAAGGCAGTACACCAGCTGGGGAAGGTCCCGCTTAAAGAAGGCATACCAGCCTTCTTTAAGCTGGGAAAAGTTCCGCAGCTGGATTTTAGAAGGCGTACCAGCTGGGGAAAGTTTCGCAGCTGGCTTTTAGAAGGCGTACCAGGTGGGGAAGGTTCTGCAGCTGGCTTTTAGAAGACAATACACCCTTGGGGGGGGGGTTAAGGCCAGACCATAAAGATAGAGACAGTGGACGCTAGCTGACAAACACTTCCCACAAGTTCTACACCTACACACAATATAAAGAAGTGTTCAGTACAGCCTGTACAGTGAGCCACGTACATGAGATGCTTCACGTCCTTCACAAGGACCTCCGTTGATCTGTACACAAGTCACCCAGTGTACACACACACACACTTCCATACTGTAAACACATTTTTAACTCTTCATAAGAACCCTTAGATCATTCAGGTATGTGTAGTGAATACTGCTGCTGTTGTACACTCCTTGTACACTCCGTGTACACTTCATGTACACCACTCCGTCTTGACGCTAATCCCATCACATCTGTCAAAAAAAAATCAAATATTAATCCACAGAGAATATAAAGGATTCAAACCCATATTTTTGTTTTATCTTAGGTTGAGCATCACTAGCATGGATAAGTATAGCGAAAACCCAGTTAATATGCTATCTAAGCCAGGGTTAATTGCTAGTTCAGACTGAACCGTAGCTGGGTTGGTAGTGCACTCAGCTCACACACTGAGGTCCGGGGTTCGATCCCTGGTACGGGTGGAAAAATTAGGACGTGTTTCCTTAAGACACCTGCTGTCAGTGTTCAGCTAGCAGTAAGTAGGTTCCTGGGTGTTAGTCACCTTACACCTGCTGTCCCTGCTCACCTATCAGTAAAATAGGTACCTGGGTGTTAGGTGACTGGTGTGGGTGGCATCCTGGGGACAAAATTAACCTAAGTTGTGGTAAATGCTCTACATAACCAGGGACTTTCTATACAAACCATACCACGGGTGGGGTTCGAACCCGCGGTCAGAGTCTCAAAACTCCAGACCCGTGGTATGGTTTGTTTGCAATCGTATCATTACGATTTCGTGAGTCACTTTCTATATAGTATGTCATTGGTGTCAGCTATGGGTTGTACAAGTCTACCATCTACCACGATCTATAGCGTCAAGAGAAAGCTATTTTTGGGGTACCTACCATGTAACCTGGACCGAGGTAGCAGGTACCTAGTACTCACCAACATCACAAGATAATACACGCCTTGTTCTCCTTGAAGGGGTTCTCTGACTGACTGATACCTGTCACCAATACATCTACTTGTTGGTGCTCCTCACAATACTTGATCAAACTGAAAAAACACAATAGCATTTAGAAACACAAAAAAACACAGCATTTAGAAATACGAAAATGATAATATACACTGGGATAATCCTAGAGGGACTAGTCCCATATCTACACACGGAAATCAGGAGATGCAACATTTCTCCAATGATAAGCAGGGGCTCCACGAGTACACTGAGAGATAACACAATGAGTGTCAGGGGTTCAAGACTGTTCAACTGCCTCCCACCATACATAAGGGGGATTACCAATAGATCCCCTGGTTATCATCAAGACCCCCTGGTTGTCTTCAAGACCCCCTGGTTGTCTTCAAGACCCCCTGGTTGTCTTCAAGACCCCCCGGTTGTCTTCAAGACCCCCTGGTTGTCTTCAAGACCCCCTGGTTGTCTTTAAGACCCCTGGTTATCTTCAAGACCTCCTGGTTGTCTTTAAGACCCCCTGGTTGTCTTTAAGACCCCTGGTTGTCTTCAAGACCCCTGGTTGTCTTCAAGACCCCTGGTTGTCTTCAAGACCCCTGGTTGTCTTCAAGACCCCCTGGTTGTCTTCAAGACCCCTGGTTGTCTTTAAGACCCCTGGTTGTCTTCAAGACCTCCTGGTTGTCTTTAAGACCCCCTGGTTGTCTTTAAGACCCCTGGTTGTCTTCAAGACCCCCTGGTTGTCTTCAAGACCCCCTGGTTGTCTTTAAGACCCCTGGTTGTCATCAAGAGTACCTGACCAGTACCTGACCAGCCAGGCTGTGGGTCCTACGTTGGTTTACGTGCTACCAGCAGTAACAACCTAGCTGATCAGTCACTGATCCACCACCAGGCCTGGTCATGGACCATGCCATGGGGTCGCTAACCCCCGAAACACCATCAAGGTATACTCCAGGTATAAACAGTATAATTGTTGTACACACAGACACACACACACACGCCACACACACATACACTTGAAGTAGTCAGGATATAGACATAGTACCATACAATTGTTCGTGTAGTAGCAACAATATTATTACCAGTTTATAAGTAGCAACTTTTAGTAGCAGGGCTTAGTAAGATTACAAATTAGATTTACAATAGATAAACACTGTG
>WNWK01014312.1:0-51800 GCA_009830355.1 Cherax destructor | reverse complement strand
CCATATAATCACCTGCATTCAACTGTTATCAGTAACTGCATGGCTAACTATCATCACCATCATCATTGTCATTGTCATCATCATCATCATAAGTCATCAGAGTTCGTCTGCCTAACCTTATGAGTGGTGAATGTTTTGTTTGTTCATTATTTGTTATTAACCCTTAAACGGTCCAAACGTATATATTGTTAGTATCTACTGCCCCAAACGTATATTTACGTTTTATTTTTCCTGCCTCCAAATTTGGCACAATTGGCCTGAGATGCCTGGTCAGCATAGAATGGGTCTTAACACTCAGTGTGCGCCATATTAAAAAAAATCTGGGACCACTTAGTACCTTTTGGAGCACCAGTTAAATTAAGGGCCAGCTAGAGCAAACAGCACTGCAAACACCATAGATTCACTGATGTCATGTCATATTAACACTCCCCTTTGAAGTGGAAAGTGATGTTGGCAGGCTGGCAGGCCAGCTGGCTGCCTGCCTGCCTGCCTGCCTGGGGACCTGGCTGGCAAACAGCTGGCTGGCAAACAGCTGGTTGGCCACCTGACTGGCCAGCAGCTGGCTGGTCAGCTGTGTACCTGATTGGCTATCTATCTCTGTCTGTATCTATCTGTCTCTGTCTCTATCTCATAGGAACACATACGTAAATACAATTATACATAGTGTAAATTACCTAGGATAACTAAAAAATCAAGACAGTGTTATACTGTGCTTGTGATCTCGTAATACCAGTTGGTTCATGAGCTACTCTCTGAGACAAGCAGACAGAAAGGAGACGACGCACAGGCAGACAGAAAGACAGACACACACACAGATACACAGACAGACAGACAGGTTTTGTAACAAATAAAGGGAAGCAATGTAAGCCGTCAAATGTCATCACTGTAATTACTGGACTGATAAGAAGAGATAAGACTACAGCTCACCCCTCATGAAATGTCACCAGTCATCATTAGTGGAGATCAGATGAGATAAGGCAGCAACACAAATCTTACAATGCTTCAAGGGAACTTTTATTATTATTATTATTATTATTATTATTATTATTATTATTATTATTATTATGCACTATCATTATTATTATTATTATTATTATGCACTATCATTATTATTATTATTATTATTATGCACTATCATTATTATTATTATTATTATTATTATTATTATTATTATTATGCACTATCATTATTATTATTATTATTATTATTATTATTATTATTATGCACTATCATTATTATTATTATTATTATGCACTATGTTATGTTATTTTCCCCTATTTATCATCAAGGTTCTACATGTACTAGCATAGGGTATTTACTTAAAAGGTCTAGGGTAAAAGGAGGACATTATAGGCTAAAGATACTTACTCAGGTTTAGCTGCTGCATCTGAAAACTTATTGGTCCTTTCACATTCCTCTTAAAGGTTATTTAAACCAACATTATAAAAATAGAGCTATATTAAGAAGTATATACATATAATGTACAGGTCTCCACTCCTAAACATATAATCAGCCTTACCCAATGCACATGGCTCAGCTGCCACCTTCAACTCTCTTTTTCTCAACATTTCTTAACCCTCCAGTGTCTTGATACACTGAAGATCACAGAATGTCATGGTAACATCGATCTACAACCCTCCCCATTACCTTTTGGGCACTCATTCAGCCCTGAAGCCAAGATAAGATCAGCACCAACAACAACACCAGCTCACTCAAACAAAACAAACAAACAAACAAATTTTATTTCATTGCAGGTTACATGGGTATCGGAAGTTACAATGTAAATTGAGTGCAAGGAGAGCCACTGACATGCCATGGCATTAGGGGCAGCTTATTCTAGTCCTTAAAAACTATGTACTTAATATTAGAGAAATTTATTGAGTTTATTCTAGTTAAAAATTATTTTCAAAATTACAATATGATGAAATTTTACTGTTTAAATTATTATATAATGATATTAGATCTTAGATTGTTACAGGTGTTAAGATTCTTGAATGATAATATGGAATTGAGATTATCTTAAGGAAAATAACATTGAGCATTTTTGACATTAACTTATAATATGAGTAGGGGGTAACATAATAGTAACATATTATTAAAAATTGAGATTATCGTATAGGAAAGTAACAATGAGCATTTTACAAGGTAGTTTATAGCATGATCATTTAGGTTTGGGTGAGTAGGTGGTTTTTGAGTTGAGTCTTAAATTGATTTTCAGACAAGATTATCTTAATATTTACTGGTAATGAATTCCAGATTCTGGGGCCCTTTATGTGCATAGAATTTTACATAGGTTGATATGAACACGGGGTATATCAAAAAAATGATCTGTGTCGTGTGTTGTGGTCATGGGTCCTATTAAAGTTGGTGAGGAGAGTTTTGAGCAGAGGGTTTATATTAGAGTGTAAAGTTTTATATATGTAGTAGGCACAAGAGTAAGTATGAATGTTCTTTACGGTGAGTAGTTTGAGACTTTCGAATATTGGTGGAGTATGCTGTCTAGAGTGGGAATTTGTTATCATTCTGACTGCGGCCTTTTGTTGTGTTATGAGTGGTCTCAGGTGATTTAACGTTGTTGATCCCCATGCACAGATTCCATAGGTGAGATACGGGTAGATAAGTGATTGATATAGTGCAAGGAGAGCTGATTGAGGTACATAATAGCGTATCTTTGATAATATGCCTACTGTCTTCGAGATTTTCTTGGAAATTTGTTGTATATGTGTTTGGAATTTAAGGCTACTGTCAAGGTGGATTCCTAGGAATTTTCCCTCTGTGAGTCTTGTGATGGGTTATGTTAAGTGGAACATTTGTGACTTTGCTTCCAAACTGTATGAAGTAGGTCTTGTCAGTATTGAGAGTAAGCTTGTTAGTCGTCATCCATGTTGATATTTTCTGTAATTCGGCATTAACAGTGTTGGCCAGTATAACTGGATTTGGGTGAGAGAAGACATATGTTGTGTCATCTGCAAATAAAATGGGTTTGAGTAGTTGTGATGCATTCGGTAGGTCATTTATGTAAATGAGGAATAGGAGTGGCCCCAGGACACTTCCTTGAGGGACTCCGACTGTAATTGGTTGTGTGGAAGAGTTCGCTCCATTTGTGTACACGTATTGGCTTCTGTTGGTGAGGTATGATTTTAGGTAGTTGAGTGGGTGCCCCCTTATACCATAGTGTGCTAATTTTGTGAGCAGTAAATCATGGTCGACTGTATCAAAAGCTTTGTGGAGATCAATGAAGATTCCCAGTGGGACTTCTTTTTCTCAAGTGCTGTATATATTAACTCCAACATGTGCGTAATAGCATCGTTTGTGCTCTTGTTTGTCCTGAATCCAAATTGACAGGGGTTGAGTACATTGTGTGAGACGAGGTAGGAATAGATTTGTCTATGAATTAATTTTTCGAAGATTTTAGAAAGCAATGGTAAATTAGAAATTGGTCTATAATTATTCAGGTCTGTTTGATCACCTCCTTTGTGGATCGGGGTGACCCTAGCTATTTTGAGAATTGATGGAAAGGTAGAGGCTTCAATGGATTTATTGAATAGTGTTGCTATGATTGGTGACAGTACCTGTGAAGCTTTTGTACATAAAAGTTGGTAGGCTGTTTATGTCTCCTGCCTTGTTTTTAAGGGTGTTGATTATGAGCGAGACTTCAATTGGGTTGGTAGGAGCTAGGAATAGCGTATTAGGGTAGGTGTTTGTGAGGTAGTCTGTTGGATGGGTGTTTGAGCTTGGGATTTTACTCGCTAGATTCTTTCCTATGGTGGAGAAGAAAACATTAAGTCTGTTTGCTGTCTCAGTAGGTGAGAGTAGGGTTCATCTGCTCTTGATAATTTGATGGTGTTGTTTTTCGCTATCTTATTATTTCCTAGAATTGCAGATAGGGTCTTCCAGGTCTTTTCATATCACCTTTTATGTTCTGGAGTCTGTTCTCATAATACAATTTTTTGATCTCCTTATCAGGCTGGTAAGGGTTGATGAGTAGCGTTTGGATTGTTCTCTGGTTATTAGACCCCTTCTGTATTGTTTTTCATATTGGTGCCTTTTGTTAATGGATTTAAGGATGCTGGGTGTTAGCCAGGGATTGTTAAGTCTCTTAGCTGTGATCTGTTTAGTTTTTTTAGGGCAATGTTTGTTATAGAGGTGGTGGGTTTTGTTAAGGAAATTCTTGATGCATTCATTAGTATCTGTATATGTTTCTAACTCATTATGCCAGTCAATGTTAATCATAGCTGTTATGAAGTTATTTACAGCTGACTCATTATGTAGTCTGAAGGTAACTTTTGTAATATCTAGGGGCAATTTACCAAGATTAGTTATGAGTAGTAGTAGGTTGGTAGACAGCAACCACCCAGGGAGGTACTACCGTCCTGCCAGGTGACTGTGAAACAGAAACCTGAAACTGTTTTACATGATGGTAGGATTGCTGGTGTCTCTTTTTCTGTCTCATAAACACGCTGGATAACAGGTATATCTAGCTACTTCTACTTACACTTTAGGTCACACTACACTGGCATACACATGCATATATATACATACACACATCTAGGTTTTTCTTCTTTTTCTTAATAGCTCTTGTTCTTTTTATTTTCTCTATTGTCCATGGGGAAGTGGAAAAAAATCTTTCCTCCGTAAGCCATGCGTGTCGTATGAGGCGACTAAGATGCGGAGCAATGGGCTAGTAACCCTTCTCCTGTACAAATCTACTAAAAACGAGAAGAAGAAAACTTTATAAAATTGGGTTGTCTGAATGTGCGTGGATGTAGTGCGGATGATAAGAAAGAGATGATTGCCGATGTTATGAATGAAAAGAAGTTGGATGTCCTGGCCCTAAGCGAAACAAAGCTGAAGGGGTAGGCGAGTTTCAGTGGGGAGAAATAAATGGGATAAAGTCAGGAGTATCTGAGAGAGTTAGAGCTAAGGAAGGGTAGCAATAATGTTGAAGGATCAGTTATGGAAGGAAAAAAGGGAATATAAATGTGTAAATTCAAGGATTATGTGGATTAAAATAAGGGTCGGATGCGAAAAGTGGGTCATAATAAGCTGTATGCACCTGGAGAAGAGAGGAGGGGAGAGGAGAGAGATTTTGGGAGATGTTAAGCGAATGTATAGGAACTTTTGAACCAAATGAAAGAGTAATTGTGGTAGGGGACCTAAATGCTAAAGTGGGAGAAACATGCAGAGAGGGTGTAGTAGGTAAGTTTGGGGTGCCAGGTGTAAATGATAATGGGAGCCCTTTGATTGAACTTTGTATAGAAAGGGTTTAGTTATAGGTAATACATATTTTAAGAAAAAGAGGATAAATAAGTATACAAGATATGATGTAGGGCGTAATGACAGTAGTTTGTTGGACTACGTATGTATTGGTAGATAAAAGACTGTTGAGTAGACTTCAGGATGTACATGTTTATAGAGGGGCTACAGATATATCAGATCACTTTTAGTTATAGCTACAGTGGGAGTAAAAGGTAGATGGGATACAAGGAAAATAGAATCAGTAAGTAAAAGAGAGGTGAAGGTTTATAAACTAAGAGGAGGCAGTTAGGGTAAGATATAAACAACTATTGGAGGATAGATGGGCTAGTGAGAGTGTAGGCAATGGGGTCGAAAATGTATGGGGTAGATTTAAAAATGTAGTGTTAGAGTGTTCAGCAGAAGTTTGTGGTTACAGGCGAGTGGGTGCGGGAGGGAAGAGGAGCGATTGGTGGAATGATGATGTAAAGAGAGTAGTAAGGAGAAAAAGTTAGCATATGAGAGGTTTTTACAAAGTAGAAGTGATGCAAGGAGGGAAGAGTATATGGAGAGAAAAGAGAGGTTAAAAGAGTGGTGAAGCAATGTAAAAGAGAGCAGATGAGAGAGTGGGTGAGATGTTATCAGCAAATTTTGTTGAAAATAAGAAAAAGTTTTGGAATGAGATTAATAAGTTGAGGAAGCCTAGAGAACAAATGGATTTGACAGTTAAAAATAGGAGAGGAGAGTTATTAAATGGAGAGTTAGAGGTATCGGGAAGATGGAGAGAATATTTTGAGGATTTGTTAAATGTTGATGAAGACAGGGAAGCTGTGATTTCGTGTGTAGGGCAAGGAGGAATAACATCTTGTAGGAGTGTGGAAGAGCCAGTTGTGGGTGTAGGGGAAGTTCGTGAGGCAGTGGGTAGAATGAAAGGGGTAAGGCAGCTGGGATTGATGGGATAAAGATAGAAATGTTAAAAGCAGGTGGGGATATAATTTTGGAGTGGTTGGTGCTATTATTTAATAAATGTATGGAAGAGGGTAAGGTACCTAAGGATTGGCAGAGAGCGTGTATTGTTCCTTTGTATAAAGGCAAAGGGGACAAAAGAGAGTGCAAAAATTATAGGGGAATAAGTCTGTTGAGTGTACCTGGTAAAGTGTATGGTAGAGTTATTATTGAAAGAATTAAGAGTAAAACAGAAAGCAGGATAGCAGATGAACAAGGGGCTTTAGGAAAGGTAGGGGTGTGTAGACCAAGTGTTTACAGTGAAACATATAGGTGAACAGTATTTGGATAAGGGTAAAGATGTTTTTGTGGCATTTATGGATTTGGAAAAGGCGTATGATAGGGTAGATAGGGGGCAATGTGGCAGATGTTGCAGGTGTATGGAATAGGAGGAAGGTTACTGAAAGCAGTGAAGAGTTTTATGAGGATAGTGAGGCTCAGGTTAGAGTGTGTAGGAGGGAAGGGGACTATTTCCCAGTAAAAGTGGGCCTTAGACAAGGATGTGTGATGTCACCGTGGTTGTTCAATATATTTATAGATGGGGTTGTAAGAGAAGTGAATGCGAGGGTCTTGGCAAGAGGTGTTGGGCTAAAAGATAAAGAAGCAAATACAAAGTGGGAGTTGTCACAGTTGCTTTTTGCTGATGACACTGTGCTTTTGGGAGATTCTGAAGAGAAGCTGCAGAGGTTGGTGGATGAATTTGGTAGGGTGTGTAAAGAAGAAAATTGAAAGTGAATATAGGAAAGAGTAAGGTGATGAGGATAACAAAAAGAATAGGTGACGAAAGATTGGATATCAGATTGGAGAGAGAGAGTATGGAGGAGGTGAATGTATTCAGATATTTGGGAGTGGACATGTCGGCGGATGGGTCTATGAAGGATGAGGTGAATCATAGAATTGATGAGGGAAAAGGGTGAGTGGAGCACTTCGGAGTCTGTGGAGACAAAGAACCTTGTCCATGGAAATAAAGAGGAATGTATGAGAGTATAGTTATACCAACGCTCTTATATGGGTGTGAAGCATGGGTGATGAATGTTGCAACGAGGAGAAGGCTGGAGGCAGTGGAGATGTCATGTCTGAGGTCAATGTGTGGTGTGAATATAATGCAGAGAATTCGGAGTTTGGAAATTAGGAGGAGGTGCGGGATTACCAAAACGATTGTCCAGAGAGCTGAGGAGGGGGTTTTTGAGGTGGTTTGGACATGTAGAGAGAATGGAACGAGACAGAGTGACTTCAGAGTGTATAAATCTGTAGTGGAGGGAAGGCGGGGTAGGGGTCGGCCTAGGAAAGGTTGGAGGGAGGGGTAAAGGAAGTTTTGTGTGCGAGGGGCTTGGACTTCCAGCAAGCATGTGTGAGCGTATTTGATAGGAGTGAATGGAGGCATATGGTTTTAATACTTGACGTGCTGTTGGAGTGTGAGCAAGTAACATTTATGAAGGGATTCAGGAAACCGGCAGGCCGGACTTGAGTTCTGGAGATGGGAAGTACAGTGCCGGCACTCTGAAGGAGGGGTGTTAATGTTGCAGTTTTATAACTGTAGTGTAAAGCACCCTTCTGGCAAGACAGTGATGGAGTGAATGATGATGAAAGTTTTTCTTTTTCGGGCCACCCTGCCTTGGTGGGAATCGGCCGATGTGTTAATAAAAATAATAAAAAAAAAAAAATAGTTATGAGAAAGGTCGGATAGTGGTCTGTGGTGTTGTCTGTGATGATGCCTGATTTTAGAGGGGCTATAGTATTAGTCCAGATGTGGTCTAGTAAGGAGGTACTATTCTCGGAGATTCTTGTAGGTTTTGATATTGTTGGTAGTAACAAGCAGTTGCTCATAGTGTTTGTGAATTCCAGCAGCCATTGTTCTTAGGAGGGATTGTGGGAAGCCAGCATCTCTCTAAGCTCCTCCCCCTCAAACATAAACACATCACTTTGCATATCTCCACATGTACTCTCAACACATCCCATGTTATTACAATGAGACATGCAACTTATAACTAATACTTAATAATAATGTGCATTTATATTTTATATAACCTATTATATTGAGAAAAACAATTTAATCAGCTCTATTAAGTCTTTAGGGTGGCCTGACCTAAGACTTCATAGCAAATTCTGAATAATTCAATATAATTAGGCATTCATGTTATCCAATTACAACAATACATGCTGGGTCCCAACAGCCCCCACAACAAGTCCATAATACCCCATAACACACTATCATTATTATTATTATTTGAGTACAATTTCAGTACCTAATATTAGTGTCAGAATACAGATTGGCTATGAAATCACAAGAACTACTATAAATTGATTATGAGAACATAAAAATTATATAAAATAATAAAAAAAAGTGAAAAAAAAGGTATATCAGCAACGATTCTGCAAGCGGCAGGACTCCTGTTGCTGTCAGGTGAGCATCCAGTGCTAACTTCTCCGCCTCATATCTCGGTAACTACTGACCCAAATTCTTTTTTTTTTATCCTATAACACTTAAAAAAATGTGCTCTTTATTTCTATAAAAAAATAATTTTTTGTTTTCAAAATATTCGGGACACTGGGCGTGCGAACGGTTTAAGGGTTAAACAATGACATGTACAGTGGACCCCCGCTATTCAAACACTCCAAAACTCGCCCTCTTTCCAGAATGCTGTTCAAGTGCTGTTACCAAACGAATTTATTCCCATAAGGAATGATGTAATTAGATTAGTCTATTTCAGACCCCCAAAAATACACTTATAAAAGCACTTACAATAATAAACTTACATAAAAGGGTGAGTTTTGGAGTGTTTGAATAGCAAAGGTCCACTGTATATACAATATTTTATGATGTTTTCATGTGTTTTATGATTGTTCATGGTTCAATAGGTTAAGGAAGCAGTATTGTTAGGCTAAGTAAATGCTATTATTATATTTCCCTACAGTATATATATTTGAGCACCAAACATTCGCGAATTTTCAACATTTGCAAGGTTCTTGATCCCCTAACCCTCGCGAATGTGGAGGGCCTCCTGTAGTCGGCAAACTGTGTAGTGCATGCATAGCAATCGACAAACTAGAAATGTAAAACACACGTAGCAGAGTGAGCTTTATTATTATACAACATTACAGCCTAAAAAGTGCTTTATCAACTCTCTGATAATTGATAAAACCCTATATAGGATGAAATGTCATGTAATATAAAAGGCTTGCTGTCTCATGCATTATAAAAACCTTCAGTTTTGTAATTTAATGGTTGCATGTCCTACCTCATAATGCTGTAGCTTTTAGTAACTTAGTTCTGATGAAAGTGTGCCTGAAATGTTGAGCAGAGAACCTTCACTGCCAGTATAAATTCAGTCAAACACCTAAATTACTGGAAATATTTGAAGTCCTTTGATCTGTACTCCTTGGAACATAAGCGAGAGAGATAAATTATAATCTACATCTGGAAAATTGCAGGATTTATTACAAATCTGCACACACAAATCATTTCCTATGAACAGTAAGATGCTTGGCAGATGGTGCAAAATACCTCCAATGAAAAGCAGGTGTGCAATGAATACACTAAACTCAATAAGTGTGAAGGGGCCAAGACTTTTCAATGTCCTCGCTTACATATGGGGTATTACCAACAGACCCCTGGCAGTCTTCAAGAAAGAACTGGACGAGTTACTCAAGTCAGTTCCTAATTAGCCAGGCTAATCAGGAACTGACTTGATGTAGCTGGCACCAACTAGACCTCTTGTGGCTAGCACCAAAAGCCTGCTTGATCAGGCCATCTACCAGGAAGCCTGGTCTGGGACAAGGCCACAAGGTTGTTGACCCTCATAACACTCTCCAGGTAAACTCCAGGTAGATCCCAACATTACAGAATTAAAGTTCAGAAAAAGTGTTTGTTTTGTTAGATGCCAGTTTTAGATCTTTTAACTCGACAATAGAAGCACCTCCGAGTCACAGGATATTTTTTTGAATTTAATATGGGATGTAATACTAATTAGTATTCTAATTAGTTCTACATTAACAGCAACAACAAAAGAATAACAATGACAATAATTTTAAATTTAAAATCATCATGCAAATATATACAGTGGATGACTGAGTTTCAGTCATAATTCATTCCAGAAGGCTGCTCAAGTGCCATTACCAAACGAATTTACTCCCTTAAGGAATAATGTCAAGTAGGTTAGTCCATTTCAGACCCCCAAAAATACACTTACAAAAGCACTTACAATATTACACTTACATAATTGTTCGATTTCCGAGGAGACCGAAACTCGGGGGTCCACTGTAATCTGAAAGCCCATAGTATGCACAGTTTGTAAGTCAGCTTGAGATTTCCGGGCAGAGATTTTACTCATTAGTATTATTTTTTTTTAACACACCGGCTGCCTCCTACCGAGGCAGGGTGACCCCAAATAAAAGAGGAAGCACATTTACTGTAGTACTTCGTTCAGTTGCTGTCTTGCCAGAGGTGTGCTGATATCACTGTTCAGATGCCCCTCCAAACTAGAACATCCTTACCCCTCCTTCAGAGTATGACCCTGAAAAAACTTTCACCATCATTCACTCCATCACTGTCTTGCCAGAGGTGCACTTACACTACAGTTATAAAACTGCAACCTTAACACCCCTCCTTCAGAGTGCAGGCACTGTACTTCCCATCTCCAGGACTCAAGTCCAGCCTGTCGGTTTCCCTGAATCCTTCATAAATATTACCCTGCTCACACTCCAACAGCACGTCAAGTCCTAAAAACCATTTGTCTCCATTCGCTCCTATCTAACATGCTCACGCATGCTTGCTGGAAGTCCAAGCCCCTCGCGCCGACCTCTACCCCACCTTCCCTCCACTACAGATTTATACACTCTCGAAGTCATTCTATTTTGTTCCAGCCTCTCTAAATATCCGAACCACCTCAACAACCCCTCCTCAACCCTCTGGATAATAGTTTTGGTAATCTCGCACCTCTCTCTCTCTCTCTCTCTCTCTCTCTCTCTCTCTCTCTCTCTCTCTCTCCCTACACTCCGCTCTTCTCCAGGTGCATACACTTATTATGACCCACTTTTCACATCCAACCCTTATTTTAATCCACATAATCCTTGAATTTATACATTTATGTTCCCTTTTCTCTCTCCATAACTCATCCTTCAACATTATTGCTACCCCTTCCTTAGCTCTCTCTCAGATGCTCCTGACTTAATCTCATTTATTTCTCCCCACTGAAACTCGTCTACCCCCTTCAGCTTTGTTACGCTCAGGGCTAAGACATCCAACTTCTTTTCATTCATGACGTTAGCAATCATCTCTTTCTTATCATCCACACTACATCCACGCATATTCAAACACCCCAATTTTATAAAGTTTTTCCTTATCTTCTTTTTAGTAATTTATACAGGAGAAAGGGTTACTAGCCCATTGCTCCCGGCATTTAGTCGCTTCTTATGACATGCATAGCTTACAGAGCAAGAATTCTGTTCCACTTTCCCATGGAGATGAGCAGAAATAAACAAGAACAAGAACTAGGAAGAAAAATAGAAGAAAAACCCAGAGGGGTTAGTATATATATGCTTGTACATGCATGTGTAGTGTGACCTAAGTGTAAGTAGAAGTAGCAAGACATACCTGCAACCTTGCATGTTTATGAGACAGAAATATAGATTCTGAGTTCCAGCTAATTGGCACGACCAGTTTTTAGGAACTCATTAAAGTGGTAAGTGAAACCACTGTTATAAATTCACATTTTATTTAGCCTTGCTTCAGGTTAAATCTTTCTTCTTTCTTTCAACACGGCGGCCGTTTCCCACCGAAGCGGGGTGGCCCAAAAGAAAAAACTAAAGTTTCTCCTTTTACATTTAGTAATATATACAGGAGAAGGGGTTACTAGCCCCTTGCTCCCGGCATTTTAGTTGCCTCTTACGACACGCATGGCTTACGGAGGAAGAATTCTGTTCCACTTCTCCATGGAGACGAGGAAATAAGAACAAGAACTAGTAAGAAAATAGAAGAAAACCCAGAGGGGGGTGTATATATATATGCTTGTACATGAATATATAGTGTGACCTAAGTGTAAGTAGAAGTAGCAAGACATACCTGCAACCTTGCATGTTTATGAGACAGAAATATAGATTTTGAGTTCCAGCTAATTGGCACAACCAGTTTTTAGGAACTCATTAAAGTGGTAAGTGAAACCACTGTTATAAATTCACATTTTATTTAGCCTTGCTTCAGGTTAAATATCATAAAAAAAATATATCAGTGTATTTGTGTTTTAAAATATATTTCCTTTCCTTCCTTGCAGAACCAGCCAGACGAACTCTGTGTGGGTGACTTCACTTGTGCTCCGAGCTCTTAACGAGGTGTCTGTCAGCTGGTCTCACTTACTTTATGTGGATCCCCAGGTGACAGACAAGGCTTTGAAGTGAGTTTCATGTGTACCCTTTGCTTGTCTAAGGTGTTACTCAACAGAGGTTCAGTGTTTGCTCAGTATTGCCATTTTATTCCTCTATACTTCAGTAATAATTATTGGTAGTCTTATTTGCCTTCATATTTCGTCACTAAGAAAGACAAGAATTGCCACTGTGTCATGTTGTTTTGTATTTGTTGGTAGAGAAGAAGGATAGTTCAGACATTTACTACAAACGTATTTGTGTAAATTAGGTAAGGAGTAGTTGGGACTGATCTGGTGACCTCACACGTGCCATATCACTACCCTACCAGCTAGTACATGATTGTCTAGTCTTTCATATCTGGGGATGTACTTAAAATGAGAAGGATCATATCCCATGAAAATACCTTGATAGTCCACAACAACTCAGATTATTATAAAATATTTAAGTGTAACTACACAAATGGTTATTTCATGCATTAAAAATATTAATCCATACACATTAGATAGAATCATGCTGGTATCCACACATCAGCCAAAACTCTGCTGGTATCCACACATTAGCCAGAACTCTGCTGGTATCCACACATTAGCCAGAACTCTGCTGGTATCCACACATTAGCCAAAACTCTGCTGGTATCCACACATAAGCCAGAAATCTGCTGGTATCCACACATTAGCCAGAACCTTGCCAGTTTCCACACATTAGCCAGAACCTTGCCAGTATCCATACATTAGCCAGAACCCTGCTGGTATCCACACATTAGCTAGAACCTTGCCAGTATCCACACATTAGCCAGAGCCCTGCTGGTATCCACACATTAGCAAGAGCCCTGCTGGTATCCACACATATTAGCCAGAGCCCTGCTGGTATCCACACATATTAGCCAGAGCCCTGCTGGTATCCACACATATTAGCCAGAGCCCTGTTGGTATCCACACATATTAGCCAGAGCCCTGCTGGTATCCACACATATTAGCCAGAGCCCTGCTGGTATCCACACATAAGCCAAAACTCTGCTGGTATCCACACATTAGCCAGAACTCTGTTGGTGAGGAAACTTACTATGAGGTGCTTGGCTAAGGCAATCACTGCTAACACAGCTGATGTAAAATTAACAATCCTACCCTCAAAAGTTTCCGGTGTTTATATCTTTGCAAAGTGTTAATGGGATGAATGAGTAGCAGGGTCCCACCTCACTATGCACAAATTGGAATAAACTTACTTGGTGTGGAATCTGTCCCTAGCTAGATTTCTCGGTGACCATCCCAGGTTAGCCTGACCCCTATGATGCTTTCTACTCAATGGTCATGTGCAAGAGGAGAATGGTACCTGCAAACAATTAATATGTTAGTAACTCTGGCATAGGACATAGGCTACCATAGATTCTTGGAGCTGCCCTAACTCGACTCAGTATACTGTATGTTTCAGGAACTACTAGCTTCTTTTATTATGTTCACAAGGCATAATTCACTAAGCAAACTCTAATGTAGCCTACCTTAGGGTAAGGCATTGCCCCCACTCATAATCCAAAGTTCCCTATCCCTATATTCACCCCAATTGCATTTAGTGGAAACAGTTTACTGAGGTAAACACTAGAATGAGTTCACAGAGGGGTTTGGTGTATAGACGCCTGTTGATCAATGGTCTCTACAGCCGCTTTTCCAACTGTCGGATGGAGGAAAGTCCGGTGTCGCTGACACAATTAATCCTCTAGCAATCTCTGCCTGACTTCTCACCTTGCCCACTATAACCAGAAGGAGCATCTGCTCCACTCACCTCAGCATTCTACTGAGTTGCCAACTATTCGCAATTACTTATTATTATTAATATCAAAACTACGTGCTAAACAATTACAGTGGACCCCCGGAGTTCGTTGGCGTCGGAATTCGTGAAAATCAGAGTTTGTGATATTTTTTTTTGCAAAAATATTGGTTTGATGTTCGTGGATCCGCTCGGAGTTAGAGATTCGTCCCGGACGCGTACACATGGCCTAAGCGGGCCCGGCACTCCATTCGGCATCAGTGTGCTATTGTTTACCAGCGAGCGACCGCCACCCACGCATTCATACCATATATTTTGTCATTATTCCAGTGTTTTTAGTGCTTGCAACTGCTAAATAAGCGACCATGGGCCCCAAGAAAGCTCCTAGTGCCAGGCCTGTGGTAAAGAATGTCAGAAATATGGTAGAACTGAAGGAGGAGATCATTGCAAAATATGAAAGTGGAGTTCGTGTCGCTGAGCTGGCCAGGCAGTATGGCAAAGCCTATTCATCCATCGCTTCCATTGTGGCCAAGGGAAAGGAAATCAAGGACGCTGTTGCTGCGAAAGGTGCAAGTATGGTCACAAAACAGAGATCGCAAGTACTGGAAGATGTTGAGACTTTGTTGTTGGTGTGGATCAACGAGAAACAATTAGCAGGAGATAGTGTTACGCAGGCGATAATATCTGAAAAAGCAGGGCAGTTGCATGATGATCTCGTCAAGAAAATGCCTGCAACGAGTGCTGAAGTGAATGAATTTAAAGCCAGCAAAGGCTGGTTTGACAGATTTAAGAAGCGTAGTGGCATACATAGTGTGATAAGGCATGGTGAGGCAGCCAGTTCTGACAAAAGTGCGGCTGAAAAATATGTGCAGGAATTCAAGGGGTACATAGAGGCTGAACAATTCAAAGCCCAACAAGTGTTTAATTGTGACAAAACAGGCCTGTTTTGGAAGAAAATGCCAAACAGGACCTTCATTACACAGGAGGAAAAGGCACTGCCAAGACACAAGCCTATGAAAGACAGGCTAACTCTTATGTTGTGTAGTAATGCTAGCGGGGATTTTAAAGTGAAGCCTTTAGTGGTGTATCACTCTGAAAATCCCTGAGCATTTAAGAGATGCAGTGTCGCCAAGGCTAATTTGTGTGTGATGTGGAAGTCTAACAATAAGGCATGGGTCACTAGGGAAATTTTCTTTGATTGGTTCCATGAAGTGTTTGGCCCCAGTGTGAAGAAATATCTCAAGGAAAATAATTTTGACCTCAAGTGCCTCCTGATAATGGACAATGCTCCTTGTCATCCTCCAGACTTGGAAGAGCAAATTGTGCAGGACTTTAAAGTTCATCAAAGTGAAGTTCTTACCCCCTAATACCACTCCTCTCCTCCAGCCCATGGACCAGCAGGTCATTTCAAACTTTAAAAAAACTCTACACCAAAGCAATGTTTCAAAAGTGCTTTGAAGTGACCACAGACATTAATTTGACCCTAAAAGAGTTTTGGAAATATCATTTCAATATCCTGCATTGTGTAAACCTTATAGGTAAGGCTTGGGAGGGAGTAACTACCAGGACTTTGAACTCTGCCTGGAGAAAATTGTGGCCAGACTGCCTGGAGAAAATTGTGGCCAGACTGTGTCCCAGAGAGGGATTTTGAAGGTTTTGGGGATGAGCCTCAGAACCCTGAGGCTGAGCCTGTTGTGGAAGACATTGTGGCACTGGGCAAGTCCATGGGGTTGGGCGTTAGTACCGAGGATGTGGAACAGTTGGTGGAGGAGGACAATGAAGAGATAACCACTGAAGATCTGCAAGAGCTTCAACAGCAACAGCAACAACAGACCACAGTTCAGGAAAATGGTTCAAAGGAGGACGAGGAACAGAGATGGAAGAAGGTGCCTTCTTCAAGGATTAGGGAGACCTGTGCCAAATGGACTGATGTGCAAGGCTTTATGGATGAATATCACCCTAACAAAGCTGTTGCAGGCCGTACTGGCAACATGTACAATGACAATGTGGTGTCCCATTTCAGGGATGTTTTAAAGAAACGCCAGACACAGAGCTCTCTGAACAGATTTTTGGTTAGAGAGGGGTCCAGTGACTCTCAACCTGGTCCTAGTGGCATTAAAAGAAAAAGGCCAGTAACCCCAGAAAATAACTTGATACCTGCAGTGTTAATGGAAGGGGATTCCCCTTCCAAACACTAGCAACTCCTCCATCCTCTCCCCTCCTCCCGTCTTCCACACAACAACTCTTCAATAAAGGTAAGTGACATGTTATTGTACTATTTAATTTTTATTTCTCATTGTTTTCTGTGTAATTTAATGTATATTTAATGTAGAAACCAAATTTATTTTAATACTTTTGGGTGTCTGGAACGGATTAATTTTATTTCCATTATTTCTTATGGGGAAAATAGATTCGGAGTTCGTTCTATTCAGTGTTCGCAGCGCCCTCTGGAACGGATTAATCACGAACTCCGGGAGTCCACTGTACTTTTAATCTCATTTCATAACATCTAGTACTTTAATAATCCTAATGTTATCTAATAATGATTCAAGCCTCCCTAAATTATTCTTAAGACCTTAAGATTTTGTTAAGGTCCATCCTGGGTCTTCATTAACCCTTTCAGGGTCCAAGGGGGGTCTCCAAAACTCGTTCTCAGGGTCCAAGAATTTAAAAAAAAAAATTATTTTTTCTTATGAAATGATAGAGAATCTTTTTCCGATCATAACGCCACAAAAATTATGAAATTTGATCGAAAACTAACGGAATTATGCTTTCGCGAAGATAGCGGTAGCCATGACACTTACGCATCGGCGATTTCGCCCACTTTGAGCCCTATTTTCGGCAAATTCAAATGTTTCAGTAAACTAAAATTATAGCTATTTCACTAGATCTTCATTTCTTCTATCGATTGAGTACAAGAAACCGCCTATTTACCAATTACAACTAGCCAAAATAGTGGTCAGAAAATGGCACTTTGGCCAATTTCACACAAATTTCAAACAATGCCAATTTCAAAATAGGGTCCAAAATAAACAAGGCAGACATTCCTGGCACTAAAATAACGTCTTCTCTGTTCATTAGTCACGTTTCCAGGCCCCTCTTACATTACTTTTGCTTTTCATTTTGAATTTTTATTCTCACAAAAAAATAGAAGATTTACTGTTATGTATACAACTGCATCATTATAAAAATGGCATAAATAATATTAGAGCACTTGTGCATGAATATTAGACTCGCCAGTTGATGTGTATTGGATGCATGGTGTGATTTGTTTACTCTTGAACATCGTCAAAAATCGAACATTTTCGCTACTTTGAGCTCAATTTCAAGGTACTTGTCGTTGTCAAACCAATCAAAATAATCTCTATTTCTGTAATATATCTTCCAGTCTATCAAATGAGACCAAGAAAGCTGTTTTAAACCAAAAACACGGTCAGAGTTTTTTTTCCTCACTATTCACTGTTAGTTACCATTTTGTCCTAGGCACATGTCGATTAGACACTAGGCCTGTTGTATGTATGTGTGAGTGTGTAAGGAAACACTTCGAAATGTTTCCGCCCCGTCGGGAATTGAACCCGGGCCCTCCGTGCGTGAAGCGAGAGCTTTACCACCAGGCCACCGGCAAATTCAAATGTTTCAGTAAACTAAAATTATAGCTATTTCACTAGATCTTCATTTCTTCTATCGATTGAGTACAAGAAACCGCCTATTTACCAATTACAACTACCCAAAATAGTGGTCAGAAAATGGCACTTTGGCCAATTTCACACTGTGTGGTGCAGGATTTTTTTTATACTGCGCACACTGACCGCACAGACCCATTCTATCACATCGAGGCCTAACAGCCTGTTTCTGCTTGATTTGAGGGTGCTAGAATTTAGGCGTACTAGTACGTCAATAACCCCAGGGCGTAAGCCATACTAGTACGTCAATAACCCTGAAAGGGTTAAGAAGATTAAAGGCACTGCATGGTCCTTAGCATGCAACATAAAATACTAAACACATAATATCTACTAGACTCACGAAATCGTAATGACACGATTGCAAACAAACCATACCACAGGTGGGGTTGGATGAATCTTATTGAAGCTAGCTGGCCCAGTAGCTTACGCGACGGTCTGGAGTTTTGAGACTCTGACCATGGGTTCGAACTCCACCCGTGGTATGGTTTATATCCACTAGCTGTCGGTGGGGATTTGCGGGGTCTACAGATTTCCACATCCTTCAACCAGCAAAAAATAGATGCCGAGTCTAGATCAAGTTCACCTCCCACAAGCCCTCCCAGGACCCTGGACACAAGTGCCCTCCAGTCCTTCTGGTTGAGGAGACATTGGTCTAACACCAACTGTCCAATTTTCACCATGTGGACCTCTAGGAGGAGAAGCTTGTTGATAATTTCAATGGTCTTGACATCCTTCATCTTAACTTTAACAGTCCTCAAATGTCTAGCCTTGTCTGAGTGGGTTGGTACTTCTCAACCCAGTGGCCTGTATGACCTGGTGGCGTAATACAACTCAACATTTAACTAGTGAGCTTTAGATTTGTCTCCCAAGTATTTAGAGTAATAATCTGGTTTAACATAGGGTGGTGGCTTCTCTGTTTCTTCTAAATCCAGTTGAGAAATGAGATCTAACCCCTTAATGATTTCTTGTACTGAAAAGTAATTAGCCTGATATTTAGATGCAATTCATGCACTGTAGTACTAAATAATTAACTCTGAATGGCATGGCTGATGACCCAATCATAGTCATCCCAATCTTGGAAATCTTTGAGACTATATGTCAAATTCAAGACCTCAATACGAAGCTTCTCTAGACTCCGACAGTTGTGTCGGCACCCTTCCAATTCCAAATGGTTCATAATGGCTTGCTTTATTTTCTCTGTATCTCCAAATGTCTTTCAATAGGCTTTTGGCATGCCAGTGTTTAGCGTCAGTGATTTTTGTACTTCCTGACCAGTAATTGCGATCTGAGCTTGAAGGCCTTACCTTCAAGCTGAGATAGCAATTACGTACGATAATTTGGCTACATCTGACAGATCCTTTCTGTCATCTATCTGTACTCTGAACTAGTTCCAAAATATGGTGTACTCTGTTAGGGCCACATAGTCAGATTTCCTGTCTGACTAGCCTTTAATGCCTTCAACTGACTCGTATTCTTGCATCTTGCCTTTACACTCTGTCTTCCTTACCAAATTCATTCCGAGCATCGAGATCCTCCTCAGATTCATCTTCGTTAATAGCTTGTATTTCATACGAGAAAAACGAAGTCTCATAGGCCTTCCATTTTTCCTCTAAAAGCTTTAGGCAGCCTCGTGTGTGCTTGTGTATGTGCGCGCTCATACTCGCCTAGTTGTGGTTGCAGGGGTCGAGTCACAGCTCCTGGCCCCGCCTCTTCAATGGTCGGTCATTCTTCCTGCTCCATGAGCTTTATCATTCCTCTTAAAGCTATGTATGGATCCTGCCTCCACTACATCACTTCCCAGACTTCCCTAGACTGTACTCCGTCTGCAGTCTTCTTTGCCCTTCCTCAATCTTCATGACTTTGCACTTGGTGGGGTTGAACTCCAGGAGCAAGTTTTTGGACCAGGCCTGCAGCCTGTCCAGATCCCTTTGTATTTCTACCTGGTCCTCATCCTCTTCTCATCAACTTCACATCATCTGCAAATGGGGACACTCCTGAGTATTTCTTCCGTCATGTCGTTCACATATACCAGAAACAGCACCACCCCATGATGACACTCTTCAGGTTGCTTGTTCTATCTAGGTTGGAATACTGCTGCACACTTAATGGCACCTTTCAAGGCAGGTGAAATTGCTGACCTAGAAAATGTACAGAGAACCTTCACGGCACACACAACTGCGATAAAGCACCTCAATTACTGGGAATGCTTGAAGTTCCTAAACCTGTACTCCCTAGAATGCAGGTGGGAGAGATACATGATCATATACACTTGGAAAATCCTAGAGGGATTAGTACCAAACTTGCACACGAAAATCACACTATGAAAGCAATAAGTCGGCAGACGATGCAACTCCCATGAAAAGAGGTGAAGCATGATAAGAGACAACACAATAAGTGTCAGGGGCCCAAGACTGTTCAACTGCCTCCCAGCATACATAAGGGATTACCAATAGACCCCTGGCTGTCTTCAAGCAGGCACTGGACAAGCACCTAAAGTCAGTACCTGACCAGCCGGGCTGTGGTTCGTACGTCGGTTTGTGTGCAGCTAACAGTAACAGCCTGGTCGATCAGGCCCTGATCCACCATGAGGCCTGGTCACAGACCGGGGCCGCGGGGCATTGAACCCGGAACCCTCTCCAGGTATACTCCAGTCCTAGGACTCACCCCCTGTGGAATCCCGCTTGTCACAGGCGCCCACTCTGACACCTTGTTACGTACCATGACTCGCTGATGTCTTCCTGACATATATTCCTGATCCATTGCAGTGCCTTTCCTGTTATTCCTGCCTGGTCCTCCAACTTTTGCACTAATCTCTTGTGTGAAACTGTGTCAAAAGCCTTCTTACAGTCCTAGAAAATGCAATCTACCCACCCCTCTCTTTCCTGTCTTACTGCTGTCACGCTGTCACAGAACTCCAGTAAGTTTGTGACACTGGATTTCCCATCCTTGAAACCATGCTGGTTGTCGTTGATAAGCTCATTCCTTTGTATGTGCTCCACCACTCTTCTCCTGATAATCTTCTCCATGACTTTGCATATTATACATGTCAGTGACACTGTTCTATAGTTTAATGCTTCGTGTCTGTCTCCTTTTTTTAAAATTGGGACTACGTTTGCTGTCTTCCATGCCTCAGGTAGTCGCCTTGTTTCAATAGATGTGTTGAAGATTGTTGTCAGTGGCACACACAGTGCCTCTGCTCCCTCTTTCAGGACCCATGGAGAGATGTTATCCAGCCCCATCGCCTTTGAGGTATCTAGCTCGCTTAGCAGCCTCTTCACTTCTTCCTCGGTTGTATGTATTGTTTCCAGCACTTTGTGTACCTCATCTCTGTCTTTCTGGAGTCCCTTCTGTCTCCTCTGTGAACACTTCTTTGAATCTCATGTTGAGCTCCTCACATTCTTCTTGATCATTTCTTGTGATCTTCCCTCCTTCCCTCCTCAGCCTGATTACCTGGTCCTTGACTGTTGTTTTCATCCTGATGTGGCTGTACAACAGCTTTGGGTCAGATTTGACTTTCGCTGCTATGTTATTTTCGTATTGTCATTGGGCCTCCCTTCTTACCTGTGCATATTTATTTCTGGCTTTATGACTGTGCATATTTATTTCTGGCTTTACGACTGCTCTCCTTATTCTCCTGGGTCTTTTGCCTTCTATACTTCTTCCATTCTCTAGCACTTGGTTTTGGCCTCTCTACACCTTTGAGTGAACCAAGGGCTCATCCTGGCCTTCTTGTTATTTCTGTTACCCTTGTGTTTGTGTGTGTGACCCAATTAATATTTGCACTAATAACTCATTACAGTTTTGACTGGGTGTGGACTTGTGAATTGCTCATTACTTTATAATTTGTTCATAATTGTGACCATGTATAGACGTGTAGATGATTCATTACCTTTGTAACTTGGTCATGATTCTGACCAGATCTACCTGGAGTTCAGTTCCTTGTAACTTGTTCAGCTATCAAAACTGCGGCCTAGTCCCTGGACCCATTATGTACCTCTGTAATCCTTTGACTACTGCCCACAGGATGGGTATGGGGTGCATAATAAAGATATTAAACTAACTTTGCAAGTCATCACAATCTACATCACTGCATTTGTTAGTGTCTCAGCATTTGTTGTGTTCTCTTATTAAAGTCATATAGCATTACCTAATAGAATACTCCATTCTCTTGTACTCATTGTAAATCATCTAATGACCATATGAACTGTTATTGCCTTATTTGTCTTAAGTTAATTTTAAGTTTTTCCGAAATGAACACTCAACTATTATATTCCTTTGTACAACCATGTATCATGTCAAAATAAAGACTTATACGTATTATTACAAATGACTTTTATATGTTGACATGACCGCTTTAATTTTGTTAGTGCTGAAGCAGCCCTCCATCCTTGTTCTTTTTCCGTCTTTGCCATGTTTTGCTAGAACAATAACTCAGTCTGATTCCACTCAACACCTCTCATACCTCATTAATCAAATATTTAACAAAGTATCCACACATGCTGTGAGTATTTTATGTACAAAACTCAGTACAAAAATTTCCCCTTCACTTAAAAGAATTTCTGGATAGCTATAACAGATCACATAGGAACAACACTAGAAATAAATATGACATTCCATGTGCATGATTCAACCTTAAACACTCCATGCAAATCAAAGGAAGGACCTATAATGTGGAATCATCTACCTTATGGATAAAAAAAACTATTTTCCAATCACTTTAAATAAAATTGTTATAAAACATATCTTGAACTTGTTGAAATATACAGGACAGTGGAACCCAGATTATTATAATCAAAAGAAGCGCTAAACCACAAGGGTTATACAGCACGGCAGGGCAGGACAGGATGCAGGGAGAATAGATTGTAAGTGGGAGATGGATGATTAGTAGGGTATGGAGTGCAGCAGGACAGTGGATAGTGCTGGGATAGAGGGCAGCAAGAGATCAAGGTAGAAGGGATTGAGGGAGGTGCTAGAGGTATAATCTTCAGAGTTTGTGTAGTAAGTCAGTTTCTGTCAAAAAGTCAACGAGAGAGTCAGGATTAAAGGAGGGTCCATCAGCAAGAAGGGAAGGTAAAGAAAGGGCTGCAGAGCGAAGATGCCGTTGGAGGTAAATTCTGCGTGCTCGTTGATAAAGTGGACAGTAGTGGAACCCAGAGTTTCGGTCATAATTCGTTCCAGAAGGCTGTTCAAGTGCCGTTACTGAACAAATTTGTTCCCATAAGGAATAATGTAAATTAGATTAGTCCGTTTCAGACCCCCAAAATACACTTACAATAATACACTTACATAATTGTTCGAGTTGGGAGGTGGCTGAAACTCTGGTTACTAATGTATAATTGTCATAAATGTTTACTATGTCAGTTGTGTGTGTGTTATGAGCAGAAATGATTCATGCTGAATTGTTTTACAAAACTAAAATTACATGTTATTCTTATCTAAGCTCATGTACATAACTAGTATTAAGTGTAGTTCATTAGTACTAGTGTTTGTCTGCCTGAAATGCTTTACATGAAGGGATTTTTCAAAAAGATATATTCCCAGAGCTGAATCAACATGCTATATTTCTTGGAAATAAAATTTAATTTGATCTGATTTTATAATGTTCATACATTTGTGCTGCAAGTACAGTACAGTAAATGTCACTTTTTTTTTTATTACTGCACTTTTGTTCTTTGCTCAGCATTATATAAATAGCCTTTATTTGAGGCTTCCTTTAGAGAGATTTTTAGAACACTCCTTGGCTTAGTTGGTATAGTTATGGATTTGTAATTGCAGAGTCACCAGTTCACTCTCCAGTGCTCCAACAATTTTTCTATTCATATAAGGGGGAAATTCTCTGTTCAGTGGTATTTCTTCATATGTCTGATTGTCTTCCTCAGTGGAATGTGTTATGGCAAAATGGTGTTGGTTACATGTTTACAATCCTGTTCTTTGTCTCCTCCATTAATGGTATTTATTACAACCAGGTTTGTGTTGGCACAACAGGCATCACATGGGGCATGGTGGGAGCCCAGTGGTGAGGTGGGTGACAGGAAGCTGGTGCCCTCGCCTTACTCCTTTACTGGTGAGACTACCCATGCCCTCAACCTCTCTTCAACTGCTCACACCATGCTCAGCCTCCTAGCACTCAAGGGCCTACCCTCGGTAAGTCAAGGCAATATATGATGGTAATTTACAATTGAAGGTTAAATAATAACATAAAAATCAATGAGACAGAAGAAAACACAGGGCAAAATGAGAACTATATACTTCATGTTGAAATATACACTTCTCCTTTCACCGTGTTTCTTTTTGTTTCCAGGGTTTGTGTTATTGATAACTATTCATTGCACTTATACCATCATAATAGAAGGATGAGCTTGTGCAGAATACTGGTAAAGTTGCAGATTGAGTAATTGTTAACTCACAACTGAGTGTTTGCTGTTCTGTTTGATAGCTAACCATCAGAAATTATAATAGAAAGGTGAAACATGTGCCAATTAATGCTCATCAGCTGAGTGTAGTATCACAAATAAACTGTAACTCGTTACATTAAACATGTATGATCAATTTTATAGCAATGTAAATTCCGAGGAGGAAACTTTTGATAGTGCTGCAGTATCTCCAGGACCATAACCAAGTCACGACTTGTGACTTTGACACTGAACATTCAGAATGGACCAAAACATTGTCTAAAGTATCTCTTCAAATTGTTGGTTATGAATTGTTCCTATGATGGTATTGTGAATTATTTTTCTTTATATTAGTGTATCACATATTGTTGTTTACAAGTTTCAAAATTATATTTGGGATTACCATTTCAGAAAAAAAAGCAGACCTGTGGGGGATATTCACCACTGTATAATGTTGTGCAGAAAAAGGAAAGCATTTCTTTTTGGGCATAATAAGCATTTGACATGGATCTACTATGTTTTTTTAACTGTCATGACTTCAGAGCTATAGTGCCAGCAAAAATAAACTGGATCTCCCTTTTATTATTACGAAAATCGTTAAAAAGCAATATAAACATTATAGAACAAAAACTGTAATACTTGGTACTTACATTAACATTTGTTTATCTCCTCTATGACTTTGATGACTATTTGAAACTGTTTGGATATGCTTTCACTCAAATTCCTGAAGTAATCACTGGATAACTAGTTGATCCAAATGTCCTTGATCTGCTGTGGGCATGAAGTGGATGAAATGTGACAGGATTCCACCTTCTTTTTCATGATATTCCAGGCATTCTCAATAGGATTGTAGTCTGGACTATTCCCTGGCCACTGTAAAACCTCAATATTTTTCTCAGCAAGCCACTTGGTTACTTCTTTTAACCCTGTGACAGAGGGTGCTATTATGCATAAGGATGGTGCAGCCGTGAGTTTCAGAAATATTCAGCAGGTGGTCCTCGAGAATGGTGATGTAGTGGTCGGCATTCATTGTAACATTTTGGGGAAGGAAGTGCAGACCCACATGATCAAGTAAACATTAAAGGAACCCTAGTCGTGACGTATTGTGAGTGCTTTACAGTGCTGTGTATGCAGGTCGTGCATTCAGATGAAGAATAGCATCAAATACACAGTATAAATTTGGACATTCAGGTCAACCAGTTATCCATTGATTACTTCTGGAATCTGAATGAAAACATGCCCAAATAGCTTCAAATGATCATCAAGGCAGGTTTTATTCTATAATGTTTATAGTATTGTTGCTTTTTAGAGATTTTCATAATAAAGGAGATCTGGATTATTTTTGTGGGCACTATAGGTAGGTGTCAATTTTAAAACACTAAGACACTAATACACTATTATTTTTCAAGCCACAATAATGACATTGTTGGTTCTTCATCACAGAATTCTGTGAAACCTGTTTCTCCTTCAGTAGTTCCCTGCTGAACCACTGCCCCTGGAGTATAGGATACTCCAGGGGCAGTGGTTCAGCAGGGAACTACTGAAGGAGAAACAGGTTTTTAAAAAAAAAAAATTATTTTAACACATTGGCCATTTCCCACCAAGACAGGGTGGCCCGAAAAAGAAAAATTTTCATCATTCACTCAATCACTGTCTTGCCAGAGGCGTGCTTACAGTACAGTTATAAAACTGCAACATTAACACCCCTCCTTCAGAGTGCTGGCACTGTACTTCCCATCTACAGGACTCAAGTCCGACCTGCCAGTTTCCCTGAATCCCTTCATAAATGTTTCCTTGTTCACACTCCAACAGCATGTCAAGTCCCAAAAACCATTTGTCACCATTGGCTCCTATCTAACACACTCGTGCATGCTTGCTGAAAATCCAAGCCCCTCGCATACAGAACCTCCTTTACCCCCTCCCTCCAACCTTTCCTAGGCTGACCCCTACCCTGCCTTTCCTCGACTGCAGATTTATACACTCTCGAAGTCATTCTATTTCGTTCCATCCTCTCTACATGTCTGAGCCATCTCAATAACCCCTCCTCAGCCCTCTGGATAATAGTTTTGGTAATCCCACACCTCCTCCTAATCTCCAAACTATGGATTCTCTGCATTATATTCACACCACACATTGCCCTCAGACATGACATCTCCACTGCCTCCAGCCTTCTCCTTGTTGCAACATTCACCACCTATGCTTCACACCCATACAAGAGCATTGGTATAACTATACGTACTCTCATACATTCCTCTCTTTGCTTCCATGGAAATAGTTCTTTGCCTCCACAAACTCCTCAATGCACCACTCACCTTTTTCCCCTTCATAGACCCATCTGCTGACACATCCACTCCCAGATATCTGAATACATTCACCTCCTCCACACTCTCTCCCTCCAATCTGATATCTAATCTTTTGTTACCTAATTTTTTTGTTATCCTCATTAACTTACCCTTTCCTATATTCACTTTTAATTTCCTTCTTTTACATACCTTACCAAACTCATCCACCAACCTCTGCAACTTCTCTTCAGAATCTCCCATAAGCACAGTGTCATCAGCAAAGAGCAACTGTGACAACTCCCACTTTGTGTTATCTTTGTGTATTAGTGTTATATAATAACAGTAATACATGAGGGTATGTCAAATTCATAAGTTATACAGTGCCTGGGGAATGGGCAAGTAATTCAGTTTGATTCAAGTAAATGGGAGCTCCATATCCTTGGATCAAGAAAGCATACAGCAAGCCAGTAAAGTAATGATGTGATACTGTATTATATGGGTACATTATTTCAGCTGTAGTATATATTTTATTGTGTGGTAAGAATTTTTTATATACAGTGGTACCTCGAGTTACGATACTTTTTCGTTCGAGAATGCTGTTCAAGTGCCATTACCAAACGAATTTATCCCCATAAGGATTATTATTATTATAATCAAATAGAAGCGCTAAATCACAGGGGTTATACAGCATCCCCATAAAGAATAATGTAAAATAGACTAGTCCTTTTACACCCCCAAAAATATACTTACAAAAGCATTTAAAAAAATAAACTTGCATAAAAGGGCGATTTTGGGGACCATCGTAACTCGAGGTACCACTGTAATTGTTTTATCATCAGTGTTAACCTGGCATGTTTGGTGATGTCCACAGCCACTTGATGAACATGTCTTGGCAGCCATCACTCGGGGAGCACGATGGCTGGAAGAAAATCTCTCCTTGGTGGGCCAGGCCTCACGTCCACTGGAGGTATCCCTGGTGGCACTGGCACTCCACCTAGCTGAGTCCCCCAAGGCTGATACTGCTTTTGAATTTGTTACCCGCAATGCTCGCCAGGAGGGTATGTAACTGACTGGGGAGAAATGCTATAAAATACCAGCAAGAAAAAAAGAGAAATACAAAAAAAGGGATCACATAATACAATAAACCATCCATATAATAGACTAATAGGGAAAGCTGGTGGCCAGTAATGGTATATGTGGTGGATAGAGAAGAGATTATTTTGCCATGATTGTAATAACAAGCAATTCTGTAACTAATAGACTTTGTCCATTGTTTCTGAATTAATCAAGAAAATTTTCCATATTTCTGAAGTCAATTATATGGAGGGTTTACTTTACCTCATTTGTGACTTTTTCCATGTAACTAGTATGTATATGTTTGAAGACCATGTTCTGAGGGAAATGTGAAGCTTGTTGTTGAATTATAACACCCAGTATTCCAATTTATGCTGTACTGGCTGGTTCTTAGAGTTAAAAGCATGTTGACTGCATGAGTTATTAAGACGTCTTACACCCAACCTCTATATGACATTATAAGACCTACTGTAGTAGGGCTTCTTTTCCATGCTAAGTAGGTCTTACTCAAATTCAATCTTATTTATATACAAGGTGCTACCAAAAAGTTCCTGGACTTGAATTTTTGTGCATTTCCTACATGAAATATGGTGGCGGCATAGATCATGCTATATAGTACACTCTTTTATAGTGTGGTGAGTTTCAAGGCAGTCAGTCATCCCATTGAGGTTAGATAGGCACTTTTTGTTGTATTGTCAGCAAGTTGTGATTTTTTGTGTAACAGAATGGTATCTTTAAAAGAAAGAATAGCATGTGTGTCGTATGGAATTGTTTTAAGCTCGGTAAAATGGTTAGTGAAATTCTTTCAAATGCTTCAGCAAGCATGGTTTTCTGGATTCAAATCAGGACAAACATCAGTTGAGGATGATGAATGCTCTAGTCATCCATCAACGTCAAAAACAGATGCCAACATTGAAGAAGGCTATTCACTAAGATTGTCGTCAGAGTATCCAGAACATTGCAAGTACTGTGGGAATTTCTTATGGGTTTTGTCAAAGCAAGGCAGACCAGAGCATGCAGGCCAGGGCAGTCCTGGCCTGGCCTGGCCTGGCCTGTCTTTCTCCCTCATTGCCTTCATCTATGCCTGCCTTTCTTCCTCCCTCCCTTTGATCACTGAGGCAAAAAGTTTTGGTTGGACAATATACGAGTGAAAGGGGTAGGCCAGCAGGCCTACCTCAGTGCTCCTCTGTTTTTGTTTTAGCTGGCAACTGTAGTGATCAGTTGTGTAAAAGTGAGGGAAGAGGCCAGCATGAAATACTGGATATTATCAAATTTATATGTACAGTAGACCATCATTTAACATGGTTTTGGTTATATGTAGCACTATTGAAGAATTGCGGCATATTTTTGTATAACACTATGTAAAATTAACTTAACACAGTTCGCGGGTAGAGAAAAAATTTTGAGCATGTCGACCACCCCCACCACCCTCCACCACCCCACGCCACCCCACCACCCTTGTCCCATTCTTTGGTTCATACGCATGTAGTACATACCATCCTCTGCTAGGAGTTTATATCTTTTAATTGCCATATCTTAAATCTGCCAACCAATCATGGCACTCAGTAGGCATACAGGTGTTGCTGAAAGTGGCATTAAAGTCTAGGAGTTATGAAGAAAATCGAGATATTAGACAAGCTTAATAGTGGCTCACGTGTGGTGGATATACGTAGTGAGGGCCTATGGCCTTAATGAAGCGTCGGTTTGTACAATTAAAAGAATGAGGCGAATATACGAGCTTGTGTAATGAATAACCCAAGATGTCATCTCATGAAAAGAATGACACACAGATCACAAGTAAATAAAACTGAAAACTTGTTGCTTGAGTGGATCGAACAAAAGACAAAAAAAGGGGCACCACTTAATTTCATCTTAATTAGGGAAAAGGCCTTACAGTTGTTTAAAGCAGTGTGTGATAAGAAAGGAAGGCTTGAAAAAGAGTGTATGTTTAGCATAAGCTTGTTCCACAACTTTAAGTTGTATAATAAGTTACGTAATATTAGGTTTTCAGGTGAAAGTGCTTCAGCTGATCATACAGCAGCAAGTAATCTCCCTGCTGAATTGCAGAAAATTATTTCTGAGGGTGGCTATGAGCCACATCAAGTGTTTAATGCTGACGAGACAAGTGTTTTTTGGAAGAAAATGCCAACAAGAACTTATATCAGTCAGCAAGAGAAAAGTGCATGGGCTTCAAGGCAGCAAAGGATTGCTTCACCTTGCTCCTTTGCAGTAATGCATCAGGTGATTTCAAGCGTAAGCCCATGGTTATTTACCGCTCTAAGAATCCTCGTGCTTGGAAAGGTGTAGATAAAAACACCTTATCAGTAATTTGGAGGTCAAACCAGTCAGCATGAATGACAGAGGAAAAATTTTTGACTGGTTTAAGCATCACTATTCCTGAAGTCAAGTTTTACCTGCACAGCAAGAACAAATACAAATGTTTATTTCTCTGTAAAGATTACAATGTGGGGTTTACTTATGAAATATTGGTTACAATGTGCAATTTACATATAGGATACTAATTACAAAGAGGGACACTATCATGCCTAGCATGGCTAGGCATTTAAGGCAGATTAATAATACTAATTATAAATCTATATTGATACAGGTTATGGAGCATACTGATATTGGAACTAGGTAACTGCATTACAGTTTATTAAATTAGCAATGAAAATGGTTTTGTCTTGGCTTGAAACAGTTTCTAATAAAGCTCATATATTGGAGTATCTCAGACAAACTTATGACTAGTTTAAGATTTGTCAGACTATAGCTTTATTCAAAATTTTATGTTTACAGTCATTTGGGTGAGTGTAAGTGTAAATTGGGAGGAATCACAGATATCGAGAGTAAGTCTAGTTTGATTTTTATGTGTGCATGATACAAGTAAGAGAATAGGTGGTATTCATGTAGTTAGCATTTTCAGGAACGTAACTACCGTGTTAAACGACAGTCTACTGTATATTTAAGGTGGCATAAGGTTACTAAGTGTGGTTTTTACCTTAATGCACCAAAGAAAAAGAAGGAATCTAATGTGTGGCAGGCCCTCATTAAGTCAGAATTTCAACCTTTCAAAAGTAGTATCCATGAATAGATTGATCCCTAAAAAATTTGGTCTTAAAATCTTGAGCTATATACAGGTATATACGATAGAAAGCGTATATGAAGTTTCTGATGTAATAATGGCTGGAGAGATGATTAAATTCAGGTAAGGCAGATAGCATAATTTATAACTTTCAAGTAATACAAACAAGGTATTCTACATCTTTGGCCTTTTTACTTGTGCTGAGTTTGAGTTTCTATAGTGGTTGAGGCAAACCAAGTAATTACCAGGTATGTTGTAGTATGTACATAGGTTTTATTATGTAAATTATCCTAACATCAAGTTTGCATTCATCTTAATATTCCTGAGCTGCTGCTGCTTATATCTCAGATACATTACTGCTACATTTGATTCAACTATATTTTTGCTATACAAACAGTGAAGTATGTTTACTGGGGAGAAGACTTGGTGCCACTGCCTTCATACCGTGTCGAGTCTCAGCGTCCACATTTGCAGCCACGTCGTGCTCACCGCCATGACTCAGGCAATGTAGCAGCAACTGCCTATGCTCTCAGGCTCTACTCTCTCCGAGGGGAGATTTTGACCCCAAGTATTGTTAGGTGGTTACAGTCACAGCGCTGCCATGATGGTGGCTGGATGTCAACACAAGTAAGATTTTTTTACAGTACAGTGGACCCTCGCTATTTGAACACTCCAAACTCGCCCTTTTATGTAAGTTTATTATTGTAAGTGCTTTTATAAGTGTATTTTTGGGGGTCTGAAATGGACTAATCTAATTTACATCATTCCTTATGGGAATAAATTCGTTTGGTAACAGCACTTGAACAGCATTCTGGAATGAAGAATGTTCGAATACCAAGGGTCCACTGTATATAGTAATAGTAGTAGTAGGTTGGTAGACAACAACTGCCCAGGGAGGTACAACTGTCCTGCCAAGTAAGTGTAAAATGGAAGCCTATAATTGTTTGTCATGATGGTAAGATTGCTGGTCTCTCTTTTCTGTCTCATAAACATGAAAGATTTCAGGTATGTCTTGTTACTTCTACTTACATTTAGGTCACACTACACATGCATATACAAGCATATACATACACACCCCTCTGAGTTTTCTTCTATTTTCTTACTAGTTCTTGTTCTTGTTTATTTCCTATCTCCATGGGGAAGTGGAACAGAATTCTTCCTCTGTAAGCCATGTGTGTTGTTAGAGGCGACTAAAATGCCAGGAGCAAGGGCTAGTAACCCCTTCTCCTGTATGCATTACTAAAGTTAAAAAGAAAAACTTTTTTTTTTTGGGGGGGGGCCACCTGCTTCGGTGGGATATGGCCAGTTTGTTGAAAGAATATAGTAAGAGTATTGATCAATAATAATATTGTTTTCTAGCCATTTATTTTCTAATGACTTGAAATCACTCTGTATGCTCTTTATGTAATAATAACAAAAGCACACACAAAACCCCTTGAGGAAAGACTGATACTCTGTACTTGTGTCTGTATGTATTAACATACACGTTTTTATTTAATGTTACATATTTTAATGTTATATACTGTATTTCCAAAACAAAATACCTGTAATTAATATCATTTACATATACAGTGAACCCTTGATTAGCGGCCAACTCGGTTAGCGGCCGGGTTTACAGCTTCCGGATAGCGGCCGTTTTTTTGGTTAGCAGCCGTATGGGACGCGTCCGTTCGCCGGCTGGGGCGGTTTGCGCTTCAGTTTACCTGTGTCTCTCGGTGCGTGAGGAAGCTTCTGCTCATTCATCCAGACATTTTGCTTGTTTTTCGTGGTTTTTTGTCAGTGCAACTGCGAAATAAGTAACCATGGCTCCCAAGAAAGTTCCTAGTAAAGTTCCTGTGGCAAAAAGAGTGAGAAACACCATGGAATTTAAGAGAGAGGTGATTGAGAAATATGAGAGTGGTATGCAGGTGCTGGAACTTGCCAGGATGTTTGGGAAAAACAAATCAACTATTACATCCATCCTGGCAAAGAAAGAACGAATCAAGGACACTGATGTTGCCAAAGGAGTAGCTTTTGTAATGAAACAAAGGTCAATTACTCAGATACGGAAAACGTGAGGAAATTAAAATCTAATTCCAACCACACAATAGAGCGAAAAACTAATGTCAAAGACCTGGGAGTGATCATGTCAGAGGATTTCACCTTCAAGGACCATAACACCGTAGCAATCGCATCTGCTAGAAAAATGGCAGGATGGATAATGAGAACCTTCAAAACCAGGGATGCAAAGCCCATGTTGACACTTTACAAATCGCTTGTTCTATCTAGGCTGGAATATTGCTGCACACTAACTGCACCTTTCAAGGCAGGTGAAATTGCTGACCTTGAAAATGTGCAGAGAACCTTCACGGCACGCATAACTGCGATAAACCACCTCAATTACTGGGAACGCTTGAAGTTTCTAAACCTGTACTCCCTAGAATGCAGGCGGGAGAGATACATTGTTATATACACTTGGAAAATTCTCGAGGGATTAGTACCAAACTTGCACACGAAAATCACTCCCTACGAAAGCAAAAGACTCGGCAGGCGATGTAACATCCCCCAATGAAAAGCAGGGGTGCCACTAGAACGTTGAGGGACAACACTAAGTGTCAGGGGCCCAAGATTGTTCAACTGCCTCCCAGCATACATAAGGGGGATTACCAACAAACCCCTGGCTGTCTTCAGGCAGGCACTGGACAGGCACCTAAAGTCGGTACCTGACCAGCCAGGCTGTGGCTCGTACGTTGGACTGCGTGCGGCCAGCAGTAACAGCCTGGTTGATCATGCTCTGGTCCAACATGAGGCCTGGTCACAGACCGGGCCGCGGGGGCGTTGACCCCTGGAATTCTCTCCAGGTAAACTCCAGGTAATGGAAGAAATGGAAAAGTTATTGTTATTGTGGATTAAGGAAAAAGAAATAGTGGGAGACAGTGTAGTGGAGTCTGTTATTTGTGAGGAAAAGGAAGAGAAGGAGGTGCCTTCTTCAGTGATTAAGGAAATGTGTGGAATGTGGAATAGGTTACAAAGTTTTGTTGAAAAATACCATCCTGACCAAGCTGAAACAAGACATATCTGCAACATGTTTAGTGACAAAACCTTGTCCCACTTCAGAGAAATGTTAAAGAGGTGCCAGAAACAGAGCACTCTGGACATTTATTTTTCTAGACAAGGGTCTAGTGACTCTCAAGCTGGTCCTAGTAGCATTAAAAGAAAAAGAAGGGAAGTAACCCCAGATAAGGACTTGTTACCTGAAGTTTTTATGGAGGGGGATTCCCTTTCCAAACACTAACTCCTCCCTATTTCCTCCTCCCTATCTTCCAGAAGCCAGCATTAGTCTTCAATAAAGGTATGCAATACTGATTTAATTGTTAAAAAAATTATTTTTTTGTGAATATTTGTCTGGAACGGATTAATTGTATATTTACATTAATTCTTATGGGGAATATTAATTCGGTTAAAGGCCATTTCGGTTAAAGGACTAGCTCCTGGAATGGATTACGGCTGCTAACCGAGGGTCCACTGTATATACTTTATTTTAGTGCAGGTTTATTACTGAATATTGACCTAAATTATTATGCTCATAAGAAGGGCTGTTCTAACTTACATATATTTAAATTTTTGTCATTTTTACTATTGATGTTTAACAGTCCAGTGGGTCATTTTAAAGAACTAAATTATTTTTTCATGAATATATATAATGATGCAAATAAACATTTAAATTCATTATTATAGTATCGTTAATAGTTTTACAGTTAACACAGCTTGGTTTATATTGAGCTTAATTGAAATTTGCTATAGTTTAATTATTGGTTTTTAATAAACCTGATGTGAAAGTAACTTAAGATGAGGAATGCACTTTAGGCTCTAGAATCCTGTTGTGCTGTATATGCCATGTACCCTTTTAATATATTTATGTGGATTAAAGTGTTTTGAATTTTGAGATTTAGTCATGGTAAGTCTTATTCACCTAGGACACCTTGGCAGCATGGGAAGCTCTGTACGAGTTCTCACAGCGTGAGGGACGGGCACGCGACACCCAACTGACAGTAACTGTCGAGCCTCTTCATGACCACTTGCAGGCCAGAACTTTTTATATCACCCCAGACAACTTCCTTCACCTCCAGTCACACCAGGTCAGATTACATTTTGTTTAGGTTGGAGGTATTCCTAAGGACTGTGCAGTTAGGATGTCTTGTTCTGTTTGAGTTTCCTGAGAATTCTGAATATTGGACCTTTGTGTGCATTTGTCTTACTCTTACATTTGATTGAGTCTTTTGTACTTTGTTGCAATTTCTTGTTTCATACCTTCTCTTCTTAGTTTGTTAACTCTTAGACTTAGGGTCATTTACCTTTAGAAGAAATCTTTTGCACTATCCTAATATGTGTGTGTGTGTATTTCTACTCTATACTGAATCCTGTTTATCTTACTTAAACATATTTTTTTCTTTTCAAACTTTTCAAAGTGCCTTTGCAATCATTTTCTGACTTTCATTTTTTCCCCACTAGCAAATTGTGTTTTTCAGAATGTTTTCTACTTTCCTGGTATTTTTAAAGTTGGCATTGCTGTAAGGCAGATATTTCTAAGTACTACATTGGTTAAAGGTCCTTCCCACTATATGTTATTGTTTAAGATAGCTCACTAATACCGAAAGAGGTCTAGGGGAAATACCTAAGTTTATGGGAAGCTCAAGTCATCCACCCTTCAGTTTAGACAATACCTCGAGTATACCTGGAGAGGGTTTCGGGGGTCAATGCCCCCACTGCTCAGTCTGAGATCAAGCCTCAGGGTGGATCAGGGTGTGATCAACCAGGATATTACTGCTGGCCACATGTAAACTGATGTAAGAAGCACAGCTCGGCTGGTCATGTACTGACTTTAGGTGTCTGTCCAGCGCCTTCTTGAAGACAGCCAGGGATCTATTGTATATAATTTCCCTTATGTATGCTGGAAGGGAGTTGAGCAGTCTTGGGCCCCTGACACTTATTGTGTTGTGTCTCAGTGTACTCTTGGCGCCTCTGCTTTTCATTGGGGGAATGTTGCATCTCCTGCCGAGTCTTTTGCTTTCATAGGGAGTGATTTTCGTGTGCAAGTTTGGTACTAATGCCTCTAGGATTTTCCAAGTGTATATTATCATGCATCTTTCCTGCCTGCATTCCTGGGAATACAAATCAAGGGGCTTCAACCATTCTAAGTAATTTAGGTGCTTTATCGTACTTATGTGTATCATGAAAGTTCTCTGTACACTCTCCAGGTCAGCTGTTTTGCCTGCCTTGAAGGGGGCAGTTAGTGTACAGCAGTATTCCAGCCTGGATAGAACAAGTGACTTCAAGAGAATCATCATAGGCTTGGCATTCCTAGTTTTGAAAGTTCTCATTATCCATCCTATCATTTTTTTAGCAGATGAGGTAGATACGTTGTTGTGGTCTTTAAAGGCGAGATCCTCTTGACATTATCACTCCCAGGTCCTTTACGTTAGTTTTTTGTTCTATTGTGTGGTTAGAATTTGTTGTATACCCTGACAGTTTTAATTTCCTCATGTTTTCCATAGGTTAGAGTTAAACCACTTGTATACAAAAATAACTATATTCTGTGGATAAGTATTTACAGAATGTACATATGAGTAATTAGTCTGGCCCAGCCCTCACATTAGCAACAAATAATGCACAATCTCTTAGTATGGGGTCATGGGAGCCATTCCACAATATTTTAGTCTGGTCCCCAGTCACATGGTAACCCATTTTGAGAACAATTTCTCCATATTTCCTTCTTTGTCACCTTAACCTGGGCTTTGATACACAGTAGCAATCCTGGGACACACTTTACTCAACAATAAAACTTTCACATAAGTCTTACCTTCTGGGCAACTCACATTTTGCCCAGAGGAGTCTGCTTCTCCCAGCCTGGCTTCTAAGAGTTTTCCTCCACATCTACACCAAGTATTGACAAAATCAATTGCCATGCACAGTAATTTAAACTGTTTAATACTCTTTTGCTTTCATTTCATAACACTACAACTGTTTTAGCCTTATTAATAATAATACACTTTTAAGGTACTCCTGATACATTAAGATTATTATAACAAATTATTTGTTTTGTTTATAAGTGAATCTATTAGCTATTGAAGTGTTTAAGACTAGCACACCAGCTGCCCAACATAAGAATTACAAGTTCTTATGCCAGAATCGAGTCAGCTGTGCACCCAACAGTTCAGTACAAGTAGGTTTTTAATTAATAGGGTCATTTCTTGCAACATAGGTATTTATAAACCCCAGTACAGCTAGGGTTCTGCAAGTGGGTCCTATAACCACCATGACACTAAGATTTTGTGCAATTTTACCATGTACATGTAAATTGCTCTATATTGATTAACTCATAAATAAAGACTGACCTTTTTCTTGTCAGGTGAATGGGAAGTGGGGTAGTGTAAGGGTACAGGGTAAAGGTCGAGGAGCGGCAGTCCTCCAGCTTACCTCCAAATATCATGTTGCTGAGCCACACCATCTAGTATCACCACCCACACCAGCTTTCCGCCTTCGCACAAGAGCCACCTGGCATGGGCATAATGGCTCAGCACTGACCTTTACCACGTGTGTGCGCTGGATGTTCAGAGAAGCAAGTGATTCCTCTGGTATATCTGTGTTGGAAGTGACAGTTCCTACAGGATATGGAGCATCTAAAGACGTACTGCAGCAATATGTTACATCTCGCACTGTGCCAAACCTCAGAAGGGTTGATTTTCAGCAAAGAAAAGTCACTTTCTTTTTTGAAAAAGTAAGAGCAATAGCCTATGTAAGGTATATTATGACTAATAGTTTTCTGATATAAATTAGCTATACAGTGCTGTTGTGTGAAGTATTAAGGTGGTCATGGTAAATATTACAAAACTTATGAGGTACATAGTTTAAATATATATCACAGTTTGAAACACTACCACCAGTAATAATATCACTTCAAGGAGCATGCCTTGATGCTGTTGAGTTCTTGATCTGAGGAATTAGAGCTACCTTTCACTTCCTCGGATCAAACCTGATTGCATCCCAGTTCCCAGGCACTGTATGATTCTTATTGGTTTAGTGCTTCCCCATAATTATAATAATACTCTGGTTATAAATATTAAAATACAGAATACTTTAAATTAAATTTAAATAATTAGATGGTGTTAATGATCTTTCAGCTGGTAGCAACAGATACGTGTGTGGAGTTCTCGGTAGAGCGATGGTTTCCAGTGGCCAACCTCACCAAGGTGTTACCAGTGAGAGTGTATGAGTACTATTCTCCAGGTTAGTAGCTATCAGAGTATCATGTCTGGTTCTCGGAACACTAATATAGTACAGTCAAACCTTGGTTTTCGTATGCCCTAGTTTTCGTATGATTTGGTTTTAGACGACTTCGTCAAAATTTTGTCCCAGTTTTTATACATCCGCTCGGTTTTCGTACAGTTGAAAAGGGTCCGTACCAAACTCCTCCGCCTGCCCGTGACTTGGCCACTCATTTCCCGGAATCAAGCATCCACACAAAGCATCCCATGGGGTTGGATGTGAGTGGCCAGGATGTGGAAGAGTTGGTGGACGACCACAGGGAAGAGCTAACCACTGAAGAGCTGCAAGACTCAACTAGAACAGCAACAGATCACAGCTGAGGAAATTGCTTCAGAGGAGGAGGAAGAGAGAGGGGAGAATGTGCCTTCTTCAGTGATTAAGGACGTGTGCAAAGTGGAATGAGTTGCAAAGTTTTGTGGAGAAATATCACCCTAACAAAGCTGTTGCAAGCCATGTCTGCAACATGTTCAGTGACAGTGCCATGTCCCATTTTAGGCAAATCTTAAAAAGACGCCAGAAACAGACCTCTCTGGACAGATTTTTTGTGCGGCAGGGGTCCAGTGACTCAAGCTGGTCCTAGTGCCAGTAAAAGTCAAAGAAGGGAAGTAACCCCGGATAGGGCCTTGATACCTGAATTCCTTATGGACGGGGATTCCCTTTCCAAACAATAACTTCTCCCTCTTCCCTCCTCGTCGTCTTCCATACGCCAACAAGAGTCTTCAATAAAGGTAAAAGTGATGTTAAATGTTCATTTATCCATTTCATTAGTCATTTATATTTATTTCTCATTGTTTTTTGTATGTAAACCTATAGTTATTCTCTATAAAATGTATTTTTTGTTAATATTTTTGGGTGTCTGGAACAGATTAATTGGATTTACATTATTTCTTATGGTCAGACTTTTTTGAACGGATTAATCACGAAAACAGAGGTTCCACTGTACATGGAAAACTTAATTGAGAAGTGTATCCTGGAACAGTTATACACAGGCCTCTCATAACATGTATTTATGTAGTGCATTTTTATTTAAATGCTAATCATATTTATATTGCAAAATTATTTGGGCATGGCTCAAACCTTTGCTTGACATGGCTAAAGTTGGGAAAAAATTGAAATTGGGTTGGTTCCCACAAGGAAAATTTCCCTCTGGCCTGTAAAGTTGGTCTGAGGAGAGAGAGATAGAACAAGGAATTTAAGCTATGATAAAACACTTCCCTGTCTATGATAAATGAGATAATTTGTGTAATGACTCACACTAGTCGCATAACCATCTTTAAATGATTCTTTATCAACAAGCAATAAAACAAGGAATTTAAGATATAAAAATCCCTCCTCATTCCTATTATAAACTATAAAATTGTAGTGAAATATGATTGTGACCGTTGATCAAATAGATGACCCACAACAGCTTGTTGCTCACTGAACTACATAACCTTTCTGAAACCTCTACATCAACATGCAGGAGGAGGAATTTAATGAGAGAATTGTACATACAGAGGTGTGGTTGCATCATGTGGTCAAATGTGATAAACATGGAACTCTCAGCCATGGTTAGGTTAAATAAGATTTGTCAGGAAACAGGACAAGTGTTTCCTCACACTGGTCTTAGTCATATGATGATCCACAGCTGGAGCTTTTGGTCATATGACAGGCCTTCCACTGGCTTACCGGTCCACCCCTTTAAAAAATAGTTATTACAACCATAATTTATTAGCAACTATTAGCTATATACTATTCAGTAGTTATATAACCATCTAATGACCATATAAACTATTATTGCCTTCCTAATCTTAAGTTAATTTTTAAGTTTGCCCGAAATGCTCTGCATACTAAGGGGCTTTTGGCATGTACACCCAACTATTATACGTAGTACTCTGTACAACCATGTAGTGTATGTCAAAATAAACTTCTTATAATAGTAATATAACCATCTACTCCTTCAATAGTAATATTACCATCTACTCCTTCAATAGTAATATTACCATCTACTCCTTCAATAGTAATATAACCATCTACTCCTTCAATAGTAATATAACCATCTACTCCTTCAATAGTAATATAACCATCTACTCCTTCAATAGTAATATAACCATCTACTTCAATAGTAATATAACCATCTACTCCTTCAATAGTAATATAACCATCTACTCCTTCAATAGTAATATAACCATCTACTCCTTCAATAGTAATATAACCATCTACGCCTTCAATAGTAATATAACCATCTACGCCTTCAATAGTAATACAGTGGACCCTTGCTATTCGAACACTCCAAAACTCACCCTCATTCCAGAATGCTGTTCAAGTGCTGTTACCAAACGAATTTATTCCCATAAGGAATGATGTAATTAGATTAGTCCATTTCAGACCCCCAAAATTACACTTATAAAAGCACTTACAATAATAAACTTACATAAAAGGGTGAGTTTTGGAGTGTTCGAATAGCAAGGGTCCACTGTATAACCATCTACTCCTTCAATAGCAATATAACCATCTACTCCTTCAATAGCAATATAACCATCTACTCCTTCAATAGCAATATAACCATCTACTCCTTCAATAGCAATATAACCATCTACTCCTTCAATAGCAATATAACCATCTACTCCTTCAATAGCAATATAACCATTACTCCTTCAATAGCAATATAACCATCTACTCCTTCAATAGCAATATAACCATCTACTCCTTCAATAGCAATATAACCATCTACTCCTTCAATACTAATACATAATAATAATAATAATAATAATAATAATAATAATATCTTTATTTACTACAAGTACATGTACATGGTATACAGGCCTAGCTGACATCAGTGACATACTACTATATAGAAAGTCCCTTGTTATGCTGAGCATTTCGGGCAGATTAGGTCAGTGTCCTAGGATGCGACTCACACCAGTCGACTAACACCCAGGTACCCATTTTACTGATGGGGAACATAGACAACAGGTGTAAAGAAACACGCCCAATGTTTCTGCCCTGGCTGGGAATCGAACCCAGGCCCTCGCCGTATGAAGCGAGAGCTTTAGCCACAAGATCACCAGAGCCCCCAAACCATCTACTCCTTCAATACTAATACATATAACCATCTACTCCTCAGTAGTTATATAATTCAACAATCAAGAGAAAGAATTTAAGGTAGGGTAAAATTCTTTGTTACTTTTTAAGCATATTTTGTAATATTAACAGTGTGTATTAAATTTATAATTGTCACTGGTGATAACTCTCCATTGCTCTGGATATAGAGCACCAATGTCCATTTTCTTTGGAAGGAAGAGAGGCACACTATGTCAAACAACAGAGTCAAACATGAACTTCGTACAAGCCTTAGTAACAACATTTAGTAAGTTTGTATTTAGGATTTAGTAACATAACACATTTCTAGATCAACAAGCAATGACACCTACAAAGTATTTGGTTGAAACCTTCAATATTTTTAATGAAACACTTAAAAAATTTGGGAGCTTCTTTGGAAGTTCTGCGCACCTAACCGTATTTTTCCCGTACATTATATGAGGTGTACATGTGCTAAATTATCTATTTTTAAATTTGTTTTAGCATCAAAAGATGTTAGAAAACAAAGTGGACTCTAAAGAATATCTGTCATGGCAGGAACAATTCACAAACAACCCACACTTGGGAAAAGAAACGTTAGATAATGTTTTGGTCTGTTCTAGATTATCATCAAGTAAACACTTGTGACTTGGCATCAAAGTCCTTAGAGCGGTCTCTCTGGAATGAAGAGAGACCTGATAATACAGGATTATGAAGATACTTGATGGCCTGGTCCCTAACCTGCATACGTATACCTGGAGTATACCTGGAGAGAGTTCCAGGTGTCAACGCCCCTGCGGCCCGGTCTGTGACCAGGCCTCATGTTGGATTAGAGCCTGATCAACCAGGCTGTTACTGCTGGTCGCACGCAGTCCAACGTACGAACCACAGCCTGGCTGGTCAGGTACTGACTAGGTGCCTGTCCAGTGAGCCAGGGGTTTGTTGGTAATCCCCCTGATGTATGCTGGGAGGCAGTTGAACAGTCTTGGGCCCCTGACACTTATTGGGTTGTCTCTCAACATGCTAGTGGCACCCCTGCTTTTCATTGGGGGGATGTTACATCGCCTGTCGAGTCTTTTGCTTTCGTAGGAAGTGACTCGTGTGCAAGTTTGGTACTAATCCTCGAGAATTTTCCATGTGTATATAATAATGTATCTCTCCCGCCTGCATTCTAGGGAGTACAGGGTTAGGAACTTCAAGCATTCCCAGTAATTGAGGTGGTTTATCGCAGTTTGTGTGCCGTGAAGGTTCTCTGCACGTTTTCTAGGTCAGCAATTTCACCTGCCTTGAAAGGTGCAGTTAGTGTGCAGCAATATTCCAGCTTAGATAGAACAAGCGACCTGAAAAGTGTCAACATGGGCTTGGCATCCCTAGGGTTTTGAAGGTTCTCATTATCCATCCTGTCATTTTTCTAGCAGATGCGATTGCTACGGTGTTATGGTCCCTGAAGGTGAGATCCTTTGGCATGATCACTTCCAGGTCTTTGACATTAGTTTTTCGCTCTATTGTGTGGTTGGAATTTGTTTTGTACTCCGATGAGATTTTAATTTCCTCGCGTTTTCCATATCTGATATTTTTAGTAATTCGTCATTAACAATGGTGTCGAGCGTTTCAAGATTTGGGTGGGAGATGACATAAGTCGTGTCGTCAGCAAAGAGAATTGGTTTCAGGTGTTGTGATACATTGGGTAGATCATTGATGTATAAGAGGAAGAGCAGGGGACCAAGGACACTTCCCTGAGGTACTCCAGTATCAAGTGGTCGTGTCGAGGAGGTTGTCTTTAATGGTGACATACTGATACCTATTAGTAAGGTAAGATTTGAAGTATGCAAGTGCATGACCTCTTATACCATAGTGGTCAAGTTTGTGGAGTAGGATGCTGTGGTTTACTGTGTCGAAAGCTTTCCTTAGGTCAATAAAAAGTCCTAATGGATATTCCTTATTTTCAAGCGCTGTGTAAAGCAGGTCTATCATTTTTACGATTGCATCGTTAGTGCTTTTAGTTTTTCTGAAGCCAAATTGGCAGGGACTGAGTATGCTTTGCGTCGTTATAAACTAGTATAATCTCTTATGCACAAGTTTCTCGAAGATTTTGGATAGCAACAGTAAGTTTGATATTGGCCTATAGTTGCTTAAGGTATTGGTGTAACCCTAGATGTTTTGAGTAGTGTCGGGAAAGTGCTATTATTATTATAATCAAATAGAAATGCTAAACCCTAGGTATAGGTTTGGGGCCCCTAGTGAGTTGCTTAAAGGTAATTGCTGGTGTAAAACATGCAGACAGGTACATCGCTTGTTTATTAAGTAGGTAGTTCGGGTAAATGGTGCGTGGGACTTGCCGAGATGTACCTTTTTATATATTCTAAAGTGGACTTCGTATTCAGTCGGTGGAAACGCACTTGAGGGGTCGGGAAAGTGCTAGTTTCTAGTGATTTGTTAAAAAGTAATGAAATAGCATGTGAAAGGACATGGGCGGCTCGCTTGTATAATAATGGTGGGACTTGAGACAGATTCCCTGATTTATTTTTAAGTGACTTGATTATCATGGTGACTTCAGTGGGCTCAGTAGGTGCAAGATATGAGGAAGATGGGAAATTCCCATCTAGGTAATCACTAGGGGATCCACCATGAGGCCTGGTCACAGAGCAGGCCGCAAGGGCATTGACCCCTGGAACCCTCTCCAGGTATACCCCAGGTATAAAAATAGCTTCTGAATCTGACGTAGATAAATATCATCTTGGATACATCTAATCCAACCTGCTCATCCAGGTTCCTTTCAGTATTCATACTTTTGCACTTATTGTCACCACTACATTTATATCGTCAAGTTATAATTAATAGTCAAAAAAATGAATAATCTCTTCACACGACCATTGCTATATTACATACGTACACTCTTATAGAGGTTTGGTGCTTACAATTATCATTACATGTACATTTAATAATCTTGAGACAGCTGAATTATATTAAAATTGGCATTCAAACAATCTCACTTCAACTATGGTATACTGTAGAATAGTTTTAGGATACAGTTTCAGTCTGCCTGAGAAGCTCTCAATAACTAGGAAAGGCATAGAATTAGGGATGATATGATTGAGGTGTATAAATGGAAAACAGGAAGAAATAAAGGGAATGTAAATAGCGCGCTAAAAATATCTAGCCAAGACAGAACTCTTGGCAATGGTTTTAAATTGGAAAAATAAAGATTCGGGAAGGATATAGGAAAGCACTGGTTTGGTAATAGAGTTGTGAATGAGTGGAACAAACTCCTGAGTACCGTCATAGAAGCTAAGGTTGGATTATTATTATTATTAAATCAAAAGAAACGCTAAACCAGCTAAGGTTGGATAAATACATGAGTGGGTGAGAGTTGGATCTCACTAGCTTGTGCTGATAGGTCTGATGCTGTGCTCCTTCCTTAAGTGGATGTGACCTGACCTGACTAGGTGGGTCATTGGTTTAAGCCAGGAGGTGACTTGGACCTGCCTCACATGGGCCAGTAGGCCTGCTGCAGTGTTCCTTCTTTCTTATGTTCTCAGCATGTTATAAATAAATTTCTTGCTCACAGGGGACTTCATCTAATATACACGAGAAAGGCAATTTGTATAGGAACCAGAGAGGCTGTGGTGCAAAGAATGCTTTAATTTTTTTCATTGATTATAAATGCATTCATGGTCGTGCATTGTCATCGCTATGTTTCTGCCATGACTCACGAACATTTGGATGACAGACACTTTGCCAACGGACATTTCACCAAAGGACATTTGACTAAGTAGACATTTTACCAAGTGTCCATCAGTCATCTGTCCAGCCATGTTCAGAGATGACCACAGCAGCATAGTACTACTTGTTTTATTGCAGGAACATGTGACTCTTTAATGTTTAGACCTGATAGTTTTACATCATGACCAATTTTTTTTTGTGCCTTCATTATTTACAACATAGAATTAATTTGTTAGTAATATCTTGCTATTTTTCCTAACAGAGCTGTATGAGGTGGAATTGCTGGACATGTCATCAGTATCACTGGATATCTGCCAAGTGTGTGGGTCATACCAATGCCCAAACTGCCCAATTCTCTCCTACTATAGTAGCTACGCCCACCAGCATGGTCTACAAGTCCATGTCTATGTTCTTGCCTTCCTGGTGCTATTATCTGTATCCCACCAAGCTCCCAGTTGAAGCTCTGTGGAGATCTAGTCATTCCAGGAGCAGTGTTCACTCCTTACAAGAACAGAACTGGCTTCCCCTCAGAGCAACTGTTATCTGAGAATGTGTTGACAGCATTTTTGGATGATTTTTTTTTTTTTTTTTTTTTTTTTTTTACAAACTTCAGTGCTGCCAATAATGAGACAAGAGCATCACTGGTGGTTGTGTCTTGCCAGTAATGTGAAACAAGTTTTACCAGCATGTTTGCTAATATTAACATTGTGAGTAACTCAAGATCAGCTTACAGATGAGCTGCAGGCAGAATTCTGCTAACTTTAGTACAGTATTACCACTGACTTGGCATATTTCATGAAAGATACTTCATAGTTTTGTTTTGGAAGTGGTGTAGAGTTTGTTTGAAAGGCAATTTATGGTGAATTATAATACTGCTAGTCAAGTTTAACAATACTATATATAATTAAATAAGATATGATAGATACAAAATACCTAAGAGGTATGCATGAACAGAAAAATGGATAAAATTAAGAGGTATGCATGAACAGAAAAATGGATAAAATTTATTTCTATTTCTTTTAATTTTATGTGGATGTCAACACTAGTCAATGAACAGAAAATTTAAATGAAATTATAATCAAACCTTGTTTAACCAGTGATAATTAAAGTATGATCCATCACTTGGTGGATAAGCTTGTTAAGTCGTACAAAAAATGAATAATACACATGCACACAGTTGATATTTATCATGGGTAATTTTTGTTTTTTCTTGTGTTGATTATTATAAGGGAATGTTTTAAAATGCATAGTAAAAGGGAATTATGTACAGTAGGTAGGAGTATAATATTGCATTCGCTTTGCAATTGATATTACACGTTTACAAATACAAATGGATATGTAGCCCTTAAAATTAGTGGCATTTGAAGTTATGGGAAATGGCATCCATGATCCTTTAAACCATTTTGTTTCCATTATACTTTTAGACTGATTATTATGGGTAAACTATGTAAGGTATATTTTGGTAGTGGAGTTACGAGTGGATTGGCTGCAACTTCCTTCATCGTTTCTAAACCATCATCAAAAAGCAAGAATTATTATATATTTTACATTTTCATCCTTGTATAGATACCAGATGCCTCTTCTTCAGAGAATGATTCTTTGTACGAGCCGCAGTCCATTTTCTATGCCTGATTTGTGGTCTCGTTTTCGCTCAAGTCCCCCCTAAAGTGCCTCGATCATTCAAAGGAGGACTACATTATTTTAGTCACAACACAAGTCAGACTAATGTGTGCATGTATCATAAGCATCTTGTATGATTTTGTGTATGCTTGAGTGCATGTATGTGCATGTGATGTTCAAATGAGGAACACATGGCCATGTAAATAAATTCTACATTAAGGCAGAAAGTTTGATTGTGTTGAGGGTGTACATAAAGAGATAGAATTCATAGGATTCTTCTGTGTAGGGAATTCTGGTATAACATGACACAGTTTGAGGCTTTAAGGTAAAGTTTGACTGCGGTGACATAGAATACATTCTGGTTAGTCACAAAGCCCTGTTATTATATTTTGTATTACATGATTCCCTATTCAACACTTCCCCTGGAGAATGGGTAAGTAACTAATTTGTATAGAAAAATAGGAAAGAAAGCCTGAAGGTTGTATGACAGTTTTATATATATATTATTTCTTATACATAATTTGTGTATTGTTTTCTTTAAGTGTATGCATTGACAGATTAAACAAAACAATACCTAGTAATCTATCAGACAACTATCATGAGATAACAAGAGGACCCGCAAGTCTCTATCCCAGTGCAATGCTAGAGAACACAGTTTACAGAATTTGAGTCTTTTGTTAGTTTAATACTGCACAAATATTCAGACAAATTTTGAAAAGCAAAAGAGTTCAAATTTGTATGCCTTTTTTTTTTCAAATTTTTGGCATGAAACCTTGTGTGGTAGTGACTTTGGAAGACCATATATGGTACCAAACTTTCCTCATAATGACAAACACAAATTGGACTTTTAAATGGTGCATAAATATTCTAATTTACTACATTAAACTCAATGCTGACAATGCTTAGTTTATTTAGGTGTAAATTCTCACTTTCCTCAGGTTTTATTGCAACTTGCATGCTTGTTGATAATTATGCTGGTTAGAGAAACACAAGGCAGAGAAAAAGCTGACAGTTATGATTTCATAATTTTTTTTTTTCCAGAATCCTGTGTGTATACTTAATTAATGCCACCATCACCTCAGCACTATTAAGGGCAATTTTTTGCATGTGCAATTATTTATTCCATTAACTTAGCTTTTGATTGGCAAAGCAGTTTTCTATCTCTGCATTAGTATTCTTTATTGACAAATAAGTCTGATTAACTTATAAAGAAATGCAGTCTGTATTTACAGTCAGCCATGGACATAAATGACCATTTAAATGTACACAGATTATTTAACCACCTTTTGTCAGGTTCGGAGACTATCGTGATAGCCACGCTTACCACGGTACGGAAGGCTCCTGTCTTGGAGTTGTAGGTCTCAGTTTTGCAGAAGTGTGATATGAGCAGCAGAATTACTGCTCGCTTGCATTTCCCCTCTGCAGATGACCCCCAGACGGACTTTTGAAAAATGACACTACACACCGAAGAAACCTCCACCCCCCAGCCCTTCATATCTCTGCACCCTATCCCTGAATCCAGTCGGCTGCATTCCTACACACCATCTGACATTTTGATGAAAGCAGGCTGATAACCCGGTTTAGGCTTCATTCATATAATACTAATAATAACCAGCCTTTTCATACGTGTTCAATGTTATTAATTATAATGTTCCATTAGCTTTTCTAGTATATGTATACTCCCATTTCCCCCTCCCCATCAGTCAATGGTTTAACTTTCAATGGATGTGAGAGGTGTGTACTATATTTTACAAGAGTTACCTGCTTCAAGAAGTTGTAGTTACTATGGCTGTTGTATGGAAGAATTTTTGTGTGATCTTGGGAGGCCCTGTTGGAATTATATGGCAAATATGCCAAAGTAATACCTATATAGTGTCCTTGCCCTGGTATGGTCTCATTGCTAATTCATGCCCCAACAGATTCATTTTACCTCTTCTCATTTTTGGGGCGAGCAGATGTATCAGACACTGGAGCAGAGATTTAGAAGAAAAATCAGTTGAAGCAAGAGTAGTAGACTTAGGAGTAAGTTTTGAAGAATTAGGTGGTGTGGGGGTTGTGGGCAGTTTGTGTAGAAGCACTGCATATGACAAAACTTTCATACAGCTATGGCGTAAGATTCATTGGGCCTCGGGATCTTGTGCAATTCCTCAACCCTCTTTCGTGCCTCACCATACAAAATGTTCAGCATTGCTTTAAGCTTGTAAACCTTCTCAGTCTTTACCTGGGACATATTTGGTCAAGGCTAGGATGGGAACCTCTCATTTAATAAGCGAGGTGCAGTTATCCGTTTCGAGCTCCACTACCACGCTTACTACAAAGACGATCAGCAGTGCAAGCCTTTTGCCCATGACCATATTTCTGACAAGGAAACACTAACCTCAACACGGAGGTAACCATTACAAATACAGTGGTACCTAGATTTGCAAACTTAATTAGTTCCAGAAGGCTGTTCGAGTGCCGATACTGAACGAATTTGTTCCCATAAGGAATAATGAAAATTAGATTAATCCATTTCAGACCCCCAAAAATACACTTACAAAAACACACTTACATAATTTTTCGAGTTGGGAGCTGTTCGCAACTCAAGGTACCACTGTACTATAAGGAAGAGTAGCTTTACCGAAAATGATACAAATAAGGGGTATCTTCTATACGTCACCTATCAGTTTTGTCAAAGTGTATGCCAATCATATCCTAATCCTTCAACTCACTGACAATGTCTTCCTCTTCCTTGTCTACTAAATCTTTGCAGTAGACAAGTCTTCTGCAGAAGTTCATAGTGGCAGGAAAGGAAGCCTCAACTTCATTATGATGAAATTTATGAAAGTTTCAAGAGGTTCTTAACCTGGGAAGCAGTCGTAATTATCACCAGTAAATTGCCATTCGTCAGTCTCTACCTGTTCAACAGGGACAGAGTGGAGAGCTAAACAGAACCCATTACATGGAGTAATACAAAATGAGGAGAGATCAGCTGGGGCCTCCAATCCTGCCTTCAGAGGAAGTAGAAGGTTTATAGTCATTTACCTGGGCCATAGGCTCCCTTCTCATGGGGTTGCCCCTGGAGCCCACAAACAAAAAATCCCCAAAAGGTGAAGTTATTTACTTTGGGGTGGCAACCTGCCAAAATATAAAGGATCACAAGTGCAGCCCTTTATAAAAATTGGGTCAAGTCACAAAGGTTACTGTGAGTAGCTGAACCAAACAATATTATTATAATCAAATGGAAGCGCTAAACCACAGGGGTCATACAGCGCTGCAGGTTATTGCAGGATGCAGGGAGAATGGGTTGTAAGAGGGAGATGGATGATTAGTAGGGTATTGAGTGCAGCAGGACAGTGGATAGTGCAGGGATAGAGGGTAGTAAGAGATCGAGGTAGAAGGGACTGAGGGAGGTGCTAAAGGTATAATCTTCAGAGTTTGTGTAGTAAGTCAGTTTCTGTCAAAAAGTCAACAAGAGAGTCAGGATTAAAGGAGGGTCCATCTGCAAGAAGGGAAGGTAAAGAAAGGGCTGCAGAGCGAAGATGCCGTTGGAGGTAAATTCTGCATGCTCGTTGACAGAGTGGGCAGTCCAACAGAATATGTCGAACAGACACTGGAACCTGACAATGCTCACAGAGAGGGGCAGGGAGCCTCTCCATGAGATACCCGTGAGTAAGACGAGTGTGGCCGATGCGAAGACGGGAGAGTGTAGTCTCCCAACCCCGACATTGGTGACAAGAAGGCCAGAAACCTATAATCAGGTTTAATAGAATGAAGTTTGTTATTTAGCAGGTCAGACCAGCATTGTTGCCAACGGGTGCGAAGGTGGGTAGCAATGACTGCAAAATAGTCCGTGAATGGAACACCTCTATATGAAACTGGAAAGTCATGTACTGCTGACCGCGCAGCAGTGTCTGCCTGTTCATTGCCCTGTACGTCAACATGACCAGGGACCCAACAAAAAACTATCTTTGTGCTTGCTAGAGATACGGCGTAACCAAAGTTGGATACGAAGAACTAGGGGGTGAGGTCTCAATTTTACGGATAGCCTGTAAAGCACGACTACAAATGGTGACACAGGCATAGATGCAATATGGATAAGTGCTACAAGAATGGCATACAATTCAGCCGTATTATTATTATTATAATCAAAAGAAGCACTAAACCACAAGGGTTATACAGCGCAATTCAGCCGTAAATATGCTAGCCGAGGGTAATAGATGCCCTTGCACGACGCTGTCTGGAAACCCTGCTGTGAATCCGACGCCATCCGATGACTTTGAACCATCAGTGTATACTGCGATGGCATGGGAATGAGAACGGAAGTGGTCTAGAAAAAAAAAGAGCGAGAAGCCGCCATAGGTAGTCGGGCTTTCGCGCAAGGTAGAGGAATAGAACAGACACGGACAGCAGGAACTTCCCAAGGAGGTAGGGGAAAAGGAGATGTCACATGAACATAGAGGTGGTAGCTGAAGGGAAGACAGGAGTGAATGTAGACGAAAAGAAAAGGGACGAAGTAAGCAGGGGCAACGAACAAATAAAGTGTCTACTAACATCTGTGACAATCCTATACATGGAAGGATTGCAGAGGTCATGAGAGCGAACATAATAGCGAATGCAATGTGCATCACGACAATCGGACAAGGATGGAATGTTCGCTTCTACATAGAGGCTCTCAACCGGGGAAGAACAAAATGCACCAAGACATAAGCGTAATCCCTGGTGATGGATGGGATTAAGGATGGAAAGAGTAGCAGGGGAGGCCGCCGAATATATCTGGTCACCATAATCGAGTTTCGATAAAATTAGGGCTGAATGCAGACGAAGAGGAGTTCTACGATCAGCCCCCATGAAAGATGAGAGAGGGTTTTAAGGAGGTTCAGCCGGCTGTGACAAGTTGCCTTAAGAGAGGTAATGTGAGGTTTCCAGGACAATCGACGGTCAAACAGGAGGCAGAGAAACCTGACTATCACTTTCTGGGATACGTAAGCCGTATAGGTACAATGGATGATCAGAGACCACTGAACGTCTAGTAAACGTAATTTGATGAGTTTTGCCACTAGAAAATTTAAACCCGTGAGTGGTGGCCCAATCAGAAACCTGGTTGATGGCTTGCTGGAGGGAAACTGCAATGAGGTGACAGTCAGCACCTGCACAAGCTATAGCAAAGTCATCCACATAGAGCAATGACCAAATATTGGATGGGAGAACAGATGCCAGATTATTTATAGCAAGCAGA